>PVJD01006140.1:0-103181 GCA_004026545.1 Mormoops blainvillei | reverse complement strand
CGTTCTTACTGTCTCCTCTATCATGTGACCCTCGTGAAGCCTCCCTCTATGCCAAACTACATTCTAGAAATCATTTTTTTGGCTTGTCTTTTGACCATATCTATTCCACTCCCGCATAACCAGGCATTTCAGAACAAAATCTACCAGGCTTGTCATGATCTTCATTACCTAGGACCATTTTGATTACAAGTGACAGAAACACGTGTTAAAAAGAAAAGTATTATTAACACACACATTCACAAATCTGCTTTAGCTCCAGGCAAGTCTAGCTGCCGCACACCAAGCCACGGCGTCAGGCTTCAGTCCCTCTGGACCAGCCTAACCCTCAGGTGGACCGTCTCTCTCCATGTAGAGGCACGGTGGCTGCGGCAGCTCCAGCTGTCTTCCTAGCCTCTCAGTAGACACCCTGGGAACACTCACATACTTAGTGTGAGGGACACTTCACCTGACAAGTGCAAAGAACTGACTGCAACTGCCCAGAGAAAATAAGCCCAGAATACGATGGGGTCACAGGATAGCTCGGTGTGCCCAAGCACTGTGTCATCGGCGGCCTCTCATCATCCTGACCTTGTGCTCTGATGGGACGAACTCTGAAATATAATCCAGGCACCTGGGGCTGAGTGCTGGCTCTGCCACTGACTCCATTTGAGACCTTGGGCCTTGTGCCCCCACTGGTAAGATAAGAGGTTCGGACTAGGTGTCTGTGAGCTCTTACAGTCTGTTGGTCTCTAGTCAAGGCACATTCGCTGGTGCCTTACTCGGTGCCAGGCTCTGGGCTCAAGGGTCTCACAATGCTGGAGCGGGTCCTCTATCATCGTGGGCTGCGGGCACACAGAGCAGCCACTTGGTCAGCCCTGGCGGACTTTCTGGAGGGGGTGATTCTCACAGGATTAGAAGGAGTTAGGCAAGCAAAAGACCGAGGATCCCAGCGTGTGGCACTGAGCAGTCACAGACCAGTGTAATTTAAAGAAAGCACTATGGCAACTCCATGCAGGAGGGACTAGAGGGGATGCCTGGAATCCACAGAAAAATTAGGGGCAGGTAGTAGGATCCAGGTGGCCTGTGGACACCCCAGGCTGAAGGTCATTACAGAATGCCCTGGACTGGGGCTGGGGACTCCTCAGACTGGGAGCAGACAAGAGTGCCAAGAAAGCGCCTGCAGAGAGGAGCAGCCCGCAGAGGAGCGAAGCAGGGAGACACCAGCAGCATCCCCCACCCAGCCAAGAGCAGCAGAGAAGGCGCCTCCAGGGACAGCCCATGGTGTTCCCTGCTCAGGAGGACAAACACCTTGAGGGTCTGTTCACCATGTATCCCCGCAACTCATCCGGAGAGACATGTGGCAGGTTCTCAACAAGTGTTTGGGTTCTTAACAATCCTTTAAATTAAGAGATTAAGGAACACCAGCAGAAGTGGGGGAAACAAAGCCCAGGCGGTGAGTGCACTGCAGGAGGAGAGCGACGTCCAGCTTCAGCACTGCCCAGAGGTCAATCAAGACTGCTGGATTTTGCTCCAGGAAGGTCCTTGGTAAGCCTGGTGGGTCTTGGGTGTGGGGACAACAGACTGCAGGGGGGTAAAGAATGAGGGCATGAAGACAGCAAGCACAGAACACTCTCTCTAGACCTTCTGTTGGAAAATAGATGAGGAAGAGAGAGAAGAGGGTAGTGAGAGAGGGCTGAAGTGGGTGGGGAGAGGGAGAAGGGGACCAGTAGCTGGAAGGGGTATGGAGCAAAGGGAGGGTTTAAATTCCGAATTGGTTACTTGCTGAGTGACCTCAGATGAGTCATCATCTCTCTGAGCCTCAATTTCCTCAACTGTAAAATGGAGAGAAACGGTCCCTTGAAATTTACTGGGAGCACCCCGACTGGTGTGGCTAAGTTTGCTGGATATTGTCCCACAAACCAAAAGGTCGCCGGTTTGTTTCCCAGTCAGGACACATGCCCAAATTTTGGGTTTGGTCCCTGGTTGGGGTGCATACAGAAGGCAACCAATTGATGTTTCTCTCTCACATTGATGTTTCTCTCCCTCCCTTCTCCTCTCTCTCTAAAAATATACATATAATAATAATAAAATAAAAGTTACTGGAAGTGTTTTATGAGTGAACAATGCAAAGCATTTATCATGGCGCCCGGCATGCCAGAGGTCCCCAGAGAACATGTCTTTGGCATCCTCTCCCCTGATCCCCACACCAGTGCGGGAGTAGGAGGATGCTGTCATTATCAAATCATTATCCCCATTTATACACCAAGAAACTTAGTCACAGAAAAACAGTGGTTTGCCAGTCTCTGCCTTCTCAGTCCTGCCCCCCAGGCACACAGAACACCAGCTCTTCACTGTCTGGCATAGGGCCTGGCACAAGAGACACCTGCTGACTAAGTGAATGTGAGAGACTGAGACAGTGCCAGAGGAAGGCTGCCTTGGCCTGATGACAACAGCGCCACAAAATAAAAAGAGGGACCCCAGAAGGTAGCCAATCAGAGCCAGGCATAAGAACCATCTAGCTCAGGGGTTCTCGCCTTGGGGTATCCCTCATGTTCACCAGTCGAGCCTGTTAAAACCCAGCTTCCTGGATTCTACTCCAAACCCACTGATTCAAAATATCAAGGGGAAGAATCCAGGAATCTGCACTTTTAATTGAACGCCCAGGTGATGCTGATGCAGATGGCCTGTGGGCCACACTTTGAAAGAGACAGATGGGCTATGCCCTTATTTTATAGAGACGACCCAGGTCCAAATAAGGGAAGATCTAAGAATAAGATGACATGGTGTAGCCAGACAGGGGCTGGCTGAATACCGGGGTGCCCAGGCTCCAGGCCACGGTCTCTCCCGGGCCTGCAGGTGCCCTAAGGGTGGAAGGCAGGGAAAGAAACAACAGAGGGGAAGAAGAAAAAGTGCAGGATAACAGCTCACACCTAAAGCAAGGAAGCTTCAAGAAGTAAAGCTAATTGCCCAAGATTTCACAGCTGCTCTGTGTCAGGACATGAACCCAGATCTGTCTGGTGCTAGAGTCGATATCCTCACCAGCTGGGCACACAACCTCCCTGAGGAGCAAGAACAAGAAGGACGAAGGGCAGAGAAGCAGGCGGCAGCAGAGGGTCCTGCAGATGCCCCAGGAGAGGGAGCAGTTGCCTTCTGTGCCTGCCCAAGTGGCCAAGCCAGCCTGGCTGATGTGGGCGGGGAGCGCCTACCCGTCCTGGTGCCCTACGGTTGCCATGCCGACCCCCAGGCTATGTTTGCGGATGTTGTATTTGATTTCACACGTTTGGAACTCTAATTACGTCATTTCGCAACACAGGGTTGCCATGACAGCCAGCCCCACGTTCCCTGGGTGGCTCACACCTTGGGGGAGGGGGAGGGGCCTGCTGGCACCCCCACAAAAACCTCAACTGAGAAGCCCCTTGAAGGCGGGAGGCCAGGAATGTGGGTTTGGGAAGCACCTTAGGAATCAGTTAACATCTACAGTTCATTACGGGGAAACTGAGGTCTAGGTGGTAGGCATGTACCACCTGACCCACAAGCCAGGGCACTCGCCACACCCTACACCCCTTTTGATGAAGTCTTCGCACACCTGGCTGCCCATGGGCTGACGCCCTGACAGCTGGCACCCAGCAACCAGCCTGGCCATCTGCCCCGACCTGGCTCTCTGGGGCTTCAGAGCCTCTGGTCAATATGCAAGGTTTACAGACTCATGCTCACATGGGCAAGTGTGGAGGCGGGACAGAGTGGCTAAGAACACCAGCTTCAGTGTCGAATCTGGGTTCAAATGTTGGTTTCCGACTAACCAAGCGTGAGCTCTGGACAAGTGTGGTCAGCTCACAGAGCTTCTATAAATACATCTGAAAATAACCACGGAGGTACTTAACCCTTCAGGCTTCTAGAAGGATTAACTGCTTAATACATGCAGAGTACCTATTGCCAAGTGGATATAATCACTAGTATTAGTTGAGGTTTCTTTTTCTTTGTCATTGCTCTGTCATTGTAGATAAACTCTGGGCTTAGCTCTGCCACCAAGCTACTCTGCTCTGTGACTCTGGGCAACTAACTTTCCCTCTCTGATCCTCTAAATTAGTAATTTGCTTTTTTTTTCCCTGATGCTCAATCCCTCACAATTAAACTCCCTATCACTTGGTCCCAAATTCCAGTTATTTAACCTCTTACCTGCTGGTTTCTCTCTATTGGTTAAGTCCAGTAGAAAGGCTTGGTTTAAAACCTCAGAGGTCCCAGGTCCCCCTCTCACTAGCTGTGCGACGTGAACAAATAAATTCATGGCCAGTGGCTCCATCTTTCTTATCTGTAAACTAGGACCAGTGATCCTTCCCCACCTCAATGCACAGACTCCCTGAGAGGATGCAAAGCCTCTCAAAAGGGGGTGGGATTTTCTCATCACTGAGACACTGTTACAGCCATCTCTGCAAAGGATCTGTCCCCAAAAGCCTGAGACAGACAACTATGTCAATTCCCATTTTTCGGTTGAGGAAAATGAGAGTCAGAAAGATGACAGGAATTGCCTGGGATCTTAAAATAGATAGGTAGATCCCAAAATATATGTGTTGCTCCTGCAGAAAAAGGTCGTGCCCCTGGAGCAGCCAGCACAGCCTAGGATTTCCTGGGACAACCAAGGAGACTTGCCTATTGCCCCAATGCCACCCAGCTCTCCACCCGCCTCCACAGCCCTGGATACTTCCCTAGGCCCGGAGCCAGGACCACCACAAGCTGTTTCCCTTTGATGCCACCTCCAACTTGTGTGCACTTGAGTTTGCCGGAAACATCAAACACTGCCACACATAAGGGAGACATGCTCTGGGTGTGTGCCCATTCACCCCAGTCCAACCCACCAAGTCTTCCTGGAGCCCAGCCTTTGACTAGAAACAGAGTACAAGCTTAGGGGTCTGCCTGGCCTGGGTTCAAACCCTCACTCCCCCAAAGCCAGACGGTGTGGTGCCAGCTTGTTGACCTTCTGAGCTGCAGTCTCCTCATCTAAAGAATAAGAACAATAACACCCATTTCAGAGTCATCAGGGGGTAAAAGTATGATAGGTACGAGAAGGCCTGGCACAAAGTGGCCCACGGAATGTCCAGTCCCACCTTTCTTCCAGGCAGCTGGCCCCATACTGGAAGCTGGAGAGCAAGAGAACGGAGGCCATGGTCCCTGCAGCCAGGGAGCTTCCTTACCAGCTCACCAAAAAGGAAAAACTAATCCTCACAGAAGAACTGAAGACAAGACAGGGCCTGATCCAATGCTGAAATGGTGTGCCCAGCAAGTTGCAAGAGGCTGTGAACTCAGAGAAGGTAGATGTCACTGTGGGCTGAAGAAGTCGGGACAGGCTTCCTGGAGGAACAGGAGGGAAGTTGGTGGATTGCCTGAGGGCAGAAATGCATGCAAACAATCACAGAGCAGCACGATGTGCTCAGTCACAGACGAAGGTGACAAGGAGTGATATGGAGGCCAGAAGAGACACATGGCAATGGCGTCACAGAGGAGGGGACCCTAGTGTTCTGCAGGGTGCACGGGCTGTGCAAAGGAGAGAAGGCGGAGGCATCACTGTGGGCACGCAGGCAGAAGGGACGGCACCTGCCAAGGCACAGCACCTGCCAAGGCACAGGGCAATGAAAGAGGCAAAAGCACTTGAGGAATTCCTGGACCAGAAAGAGGGAGGTGCTGGCTGGAACAATAGGTTTGGCAGATCAGCGAGAGCCTTGAAGGCCAGGATTAGAATTAGTCAGATAGGCAAGTGGGAGCCCTGAAGGGTTGGTTCTCCAGGAGGATCTGACAGGAACAGATCTGGGGTTTAGAAAGAACACTCTGACAAAGAGGGGGTGGGGCAGTAGGCGCTGAGAGGAACCTGGAAGGCAGGGACATCAGAGCAAAGGGTCTGCCGTGCTCCCACTGAGAACCAAAAGCTATGCAGGAGACAAGGAATGAATCTGAGACCATTTCGGAAGTAAGACTGGCAGATCTTTTTTAAATTGTGGTAAAATATGTATAGAATCAAAGTTTAACCATTTTAAGTGTATAGTTTTGTGGCACTAAGTATATTAATATTGTTGTGCCACTGTTAACCACCATCCATCTCCAGAACTTTTCTTTTAAAAGCTTTTATTTATTTATTTTTAGAGAGAGGGGAAGGGAGGGAGAAAGAGAGGGAGAAAAACATCAATGTGTGGTTGCCTCTCACAAGCCCCCTACTGGGGACCTGGCCCGCACCCCAGGCATGTGCCCTGACTGGAAATCAAACCAGCAACCCTTTGCTTCGCAGTCTGGCAATCAATCCACTGAGCCACGCCAGCCGGGGCCCATCTCCAGAACTTTTTTGTCTTCCACAACTAAAAGTCTGTCCCCATTAAATGCTAACTCCCCATTCCCCCTCCCCAGCCCCTGGCAGCCACCATTCTACCTTTTGTCTCTATGATTTTAACTGCTTTAGCTACAGCAGGTCCTTGAATAACACAGCTTCATTCAAAGTTATTTTTATTATAATATTGATAAGAAAAAAAAAAATCTGATACCTGGCTGGGGCCACTGTCTGTGTGGTTTATTCTCCCTGTGTCTGCATGGGTTTTCTCTGGGGACCCCAGTTTCCTCCCACATCCCAAAGATATGCATGTTAGGTGAACTGCATGTCTAAATTGCCCCAGTCTGAGTGTGGGGATGTACAATGTGCTCTGTCCAGGGTGGGGTCCCATTTTGTGCCCTGAGCCGCAGGGAGAGGTTCCAGCCACCCAAAACCCTGAACTGGAATAAGTGTGTTAGAAAATAAGGATCTTACTTGCTTTTATTAATCTTTCTTAAATGTACTCTCATGTTTATTTTAATGGCTAATATTAGAAGTGTTTTTAGATCTTTCTTTAGAAGTTCCATGTCGTTCCTGTGGCCAGAAACATGCGCTACTCTTATTTATATCAATTAGCCTATGGTAAAACTGGACTCGTTATATTCATTTTGTTTAAAGTCACTGTTTCTAAGAACCTATCATGACATTAAGTGAGGACTTACAATTCCTCATTTAAGTGGAATCCTCCAGTTCCACTTGTCCTTTTGTGACTGGTTTATTTCACTTAGCATAATACCTTCAAGGTCCATTCATGTTGTAGCATGTTTCAGAACTTCCTTCTTAAGGCTGAGTAATATTCCATTGTGTGGATATACCACGTTTTGCTTATCCACTCATCTGTCAATAGACATTTGGGTTCCTTCCACCTTTTGGCTATTATGAATAATGCTGCTATAAATACAGATGTACAAATACCTCACTGAGACTCTGCTTTCAATTCTCTAACCACATACTTAGAAGTGGAATCCTGGATGGTATGGTAATTCTGTGCTTAACTTTTTGAGGAATCACCATACTGTCTTCCACAGAGGCTGCACCATTTCACGCTCTCATCTAGCAATGTACAAGTGTTCCAGCTCCTCCGTATCCTCGCCAACACTTGTTATTTCTGGGTTTTGACAACAGCCATCATTCCAATGGGTGCGAAATGGTAAATTGCTCGATCTTGATGAATGATTGCATATGACAAGTTGAGGGGGTAAGATGGGAAAGACAAAAATGAGTATGACTCCTGGGTATGCAACTTGGCCAACGAAGTGGATGAAGAGTCACCAGGTGCGGTGGGAGGGGAAGTCGCATGAGGAAAACCTTGCAGGTCACTGAGGCTGAGGGTTCTGTGGGACATCCTGGTTGCATATTGGAGTCTGTGGGTCTGGGAGAGTCTGTGCTGCTGACTGGAAGTCACCGGCATATGAAGTTAAGTCACGAGCAAGAACAAAATTACTTAGGAAGTATGGGACACAGAAAAAAGGGGGAAGCCCAGAATAGAAGCCGGGAGCCTATACTTTATGAGGACAATGAGCACCCACAAATGAAGGCAGAGGAGGAGCAGCCTGAGAGACAGAAAGAAAGCCAGAAAGCCATTCTGAAGGTGTACAGTCTAGGACTGGATTTTGCTGTAAGCAACAGAAAACCCAAATTAGTGGCTTAATCAAAATACAGTTTCTGTTTTCTCCTATATAAAAGAAGTATGGAAGCAGGTAGCCCATCATCATCATCAGAGACTCGGGCTTCTCTATCTCTTGCTCGGCGAGTCTTAGCCCTAATTTCCACATTCCAGGTCACTTCATGGTCATAAGATTGCAGCTGCAGCTCTAACCATCACATTCCTGTTCCAACAGCAAGAAGAAGGAAGAAGCAAAAGCAGATTTTTCTCCCCAGCTAAGACCTCCCAGACTCTAATACAGAGCTTTCCTGGAAACTCGTTCCCCTGCTTCCCCATAGCTTTCACTGACACCTCATTGGCCACCCCCAGGTGCAAGGGAAACTGGGAGATGTGGCCCTTTAGCAGAGCACACTGTTTTCCTGAAGATCTTGGTTCTATTAATAACAAACCAGGAAAGAATATTTGTAGGGGAAACCACTGGAAGGCTCCGTCACCGAAGGGAGAGCTTTCCGGGAGAAAAAAAAAATGATGGTAGGAGGCATTCTCGAAGGTGGAAAGGGTTAACCATTGAACTTGGCAATGATGTCATTGGTATCCTTCTGCAGGATGATGGGGGAGGGGAGACGGCAGTGAAGGGAGAAATGAAGACATGTTAGGTGACCACACTTGGGAGGTCCCCAGGCAAGGGACGAGCCTGGTACCTAGCGAGAAGACAGCAGTTCCAGGGAGGTTTGGGATCCTTTACTTTGAGATGTGAAGGCAGATCTAACAGGCTGTGAGGGCTGAGCCAGAGAAGGCCTGGGAGAGAACGGGGATTACTGAAGGTGCGGGGTCCCAGGAAAGATGGGCGAGAACGGGGCCCAGAAGGGAATGGAGGGAGCAGCTGTGCAGGAGGCTTCAACCTGGGGACCAGAAGACAGAAGGTGAAGATGGTGCGGCCAGGGTGGACAGGCGGGGGTGGGAAGCCGAGGGTGTTCCCACCAACATCTGAGGGTCTTGCTGAGGCAACAGGCAAGGTCACCTCACCTGTGTGAGGGGGTGGGCAGCAGCAAGGGGCCCTGAGGAGGGTGATGAAGGCCAGGCCAGGTGATGATGGCCTGGAGACAGGACCACCCATGAGCAGAAGGTTTGAAGGGAGGTGCCAAGGACCTGGCTGAGACTGACAACCGTAGATCTGCAGTGGCCGTGACCCTCTGGGTAATGATTTGATGCCCAAGTGAGCAAGAAGAGCAAAGAGGAAGGTGGGGTGACCGGGACAAGGGGCTTCGGGGGCAAGCAGAGCCCTGGAGGAGGGAAAGGCAGTGCTCAGGAGAACTGCACCAGGGGTTTCAGTGAAGGTGTGGAGGGGCCAGGAGGCAGGGAGTAGTCACCGGGGAGGAGGGCTCAGAATTAGGGTTTCAGAGGGGGGCAGTCCTAGGAGATAACAAGGTGACCATGGCAGTGGGCATCTGAAGGGAGTGGAGTCACTAGAGATGAGAAGTCCCAGAAACTGAGTGACCAGGATGCTAGACATGTCATCCACCGCTCACAAAAGTCACCCTGGCTGATGGTAGGGGCAGGTGGAGGAGAGGTGTGAGCCAAGTCTTCAGGAATGTGGAGGGTGGCAAGGAAGTCGGAGGACAGCAACAAGGAGGACCCCAGAACGGTGAAGCATGGCAGAGTTAGGAGGAAGTGTCCCCAAGGGAAGGAGAGTCCCACATGGGTCAGGAGCCGGTGTCAAAAAGAGGAAGTGGTAGAGCACCTGTAGGCTGTAAAGACATCCAGGACCTGTACATGTGACCAACGGCCTGTGCAAGGATGGTGTCTGTGCTGAGGGGAAGACAGGCCAGGAAGTGAGAGGAGAGAGAAAACTGGGTTTTTAGTGCAGACTTGGTTACCCCATTTCACAGATGAGAAGACAGGAGCCCAGGGAGAAGAGGTTCACCCAGAGTCACACAGAGCAGCTGAATGTGAACTGAGCCCAGGTCTTTGCTCCAGCCACTCAAGCCTGCACTGGTCCCTTCCCCTCTCTAGGTCTCAGTTCCAGCTAGTGCGGTGGCTGGACCTTAGCTGTGTCCCATGGAGGTGTGGAGGCTACACTAAAGTTCTTGGGGTGAGAGAGTCCCCTCCCCAAGCCTGCCCCTTTAACCGAGTCACCTCCAAAATGGCATGTTTTAAAAGTTCCTCCAACTCTGTGATAAGACCTCGGAGGGGCTGAGCCACAGGAAAGGCGGGGCCTGGGAGGAAGCTGGTGGTGGATGCAGGTGAGGCCGGGCTGTCCCTAGGACCCTTACACAGGTGGCTGCCTCTCCCAGCCTGGTGACCAGCGTGTGTTGATCTGGCCACAGCAAACCCTCCAGAGTGAACTGTCTGTCCCCAACACCAAACTCATTCCCCACCTATTTCCTGTCTCCATCCCACTCCAGTAGATTCACTACATGTGGCTGCTCCTTCTTCCTCTCCAGCTCTGAAGTCTCCCATGGCTCCCCACTGCTTGTAGAAAAAAAATCAAGTTCTTACCTACCATCCCAGGCCTTTGTGACTCAAACCCATTGCCCTCTGCAGTGACACCATCCACGAGTCCTCCCCTCCAATCTCACGTGTCTCAGCTCCAGGCCTGGGTCTTGTCATTCTACCACCCCGCCTCCACCCAACAGGGAATTCCCTTTCCTGTCAGTCCACACTCTGCAATATAAAACCAGAACCCCAATGTCTCTCTGTTCTCTAGGTTCACTGTGACCTTCATTTCAAAACAAAATCACTCAAAACCCCATGCCCCATGCTGTGCGAGGTCCAACATCCTTCTTGGCATCTCTGAGACCTCCTACGGAGGCTTCCAGTTCCAATCTCTGTTCACCCCCAGTTCTGCTCTTGGCCTGAGCCACGTCTCCATCACACCCTGCTGTCTGCCAGCCCCTCTCTGCCCTGACTGCCTCATCCCCAAAGCTCCAAGACACAAGGCTGTGTGTGCAACAGACCCCACTGAAGATCTGGGGAGTGGAGAGACATTTCTGGACCTAACCAGCGGAAACATCAAAGTGAGCATTTCACTTACTGTTCAGAACATTCCTGGCTCTCGCTGCCCCCATGTTCCCAAGTCCTTTTCTACTGAGGAACCCCCTGCTCATCTCTGCCCTGCTCAGAGTCCTGAGCCTCCCAAAGTCTCTCCCCAGTGGCAGAAAGATAACTCCCCGGTTCCCATTCCTCATTACACAGAGCCATGCCCCTCACTTTCTGATGCCCTTCTCCTTCCAGACCAGGCCCGACGGGGGCGCGGCGGGGAGACCCTGCCATTGCATAGACGAAAGGGCCTGGCAAACAAGGGTTTTCTGAAGGAACAGCACGGCTCCATCTCAAGCAAGGAGGAGCTGCCTTCGGGCTCCTACCTAAGTAGCAACATTTTTGTTTTCACAGAATGGAATTTTGGAGACAGAAGCAGGACCATCAAGCCCAATGTCATCATTTAAGAGATGGGAGGGCTGACTGAGACCCAGAGGTCAAGATCCCACCCAAAGAAAGCCCAGCAATTTAATGCCAGTCCTGGGGCAGAACCTAGTTAGTTCTCTGCCTCCGGGTCTGGGCTTTTCTACTCCCCACACCTCCTGCTGTGCCACTTCTAGTACAAAGGGGGTACAGGGGTGGGGAGGAAACTGACAGTAGCTGAGCACCTGCTACATGCCACACACGGCACTACACTCTTCCTGTGAACTAAGTCACTTAGTCCTCATGTCTACTCTTGAAACAGAAATTGCTATTATCCCCATTTGACAGATGAGCAAACTGACACCCAAGGAGAAAGCCCATAGTCAGTTGCCCGAAGTCCATCAGCTCGGAGCTGGAATTACAACCAAAGCCACTCCTCAAGGAATTTACCCAGCTTGGTCTGAAGTAGGGTTCTTATTCTCTGTAACAATAAAAGCAAACATTGTTCCACTCTTTGCTTATGCCAGTCACCAGTATGAGCATTTCACATGATTTGCCCTTGTTTAACGTTCACAATAATCCCAGGAAGCATGTAGGATTACTCCCGTTTTACAGGCAGGAAAACCAAGGCCCAGAGAGGTGGGGTGATCTGCCCAAGCCCTCAGAGCTGATTACTGACAGAGGTAGATTCAAACCTAGACCCATCCATCTCCAAGGGCCCCTCACCTCTTTCTGCTGGGGAAGCACAGGCGTGGACGCCAAGGCCTGTGTCTGCCTCTCCCCTCTACCTCCTACGAGCAGCCTCCCTCCACACCCCCGCCCCCCGCCAACGCACACACACTCGTGGCTTCACTTTGGCACCTGGAATGTGGTGCCACATGTGGTTCTGGTCATGGCGCCAGCCAGAAAAGGGCAGTCCCTCTTCCCTCTCCCGCACCTCCATCCCCACTCCCAGGTCTCAGCAAAGAGGATTAGGTGAGGAGCTGGGAGGCCCCTCTGGGCAAAGTCCCGGCTGTCAGGCCCAGCCTGCTCCTCACTGGCACTTCACTAGGGACTGACCTCTGTGGGCCCACCCAGGACCAAGATGGGGCACTGCCCTCCTCCAGGCACCTTCGCCACAGCCTTCCCCACCCCCTGGGGCCTGGCTCGCAGCTCCATCTAGCTACGGCTGAAGGGGCCTTGGGTTCCTCTATTCCAGGAGTTAGGGGCGGACACTTGCAGCCTTGAGGAATGTCTTCCCTAGAGGTCCTTGACTGCCAGCAACAGAATCCAATTTGGCTTCCTGCTGCTCGAGGGGCATTTACCGGAAGGCTGCACAGAGCTCACAGAGAGGAGGGCAGGCTGGAGAGCCAGGGCCAGAGTCACGTCCAGGGGAAGGAGGGCTTGGGTCCGTCCGGCAGCCCGGGCGACACCTCAGCATGTCCCCCTGGCTCTGACAGCACCAATCCCTGAGGCCGAAGGAAAACAATAACCAGGCTGGCTTAGGCAGGTCACGTGCTTCACCTCTAGGAGGGAGAAGCCTCATGTGAAACAGTAGACTAAGAGCGGGCAGGGGAGGGTCCCCGGGGATCCTGGGTGCTAGACAATCAAAACCCAACCAACTGCCTCTCCAATGGGCCTCAGACATTGTTTCTCCCAGGCATGTAGACTGGCTTGGCACTGTGTCCCTTGCATAATCTAAGAGTCCACGCCAAAATATGGAAGTGTGACACACTGAGATTTCTGAGTGGCTTGGCTCTGCAGGCAAGGGAGGAAGAGCAAGGGAAGAGGCTGGAGGGTTGGACCAGGCAGGGCCTGGCTGAAAAGAACACAGAGCGCCAGGCCATGAGATTAGCCTCTTGTTAAAGGCTCAGCAGGCCCTGGGTCCAGCCCATAATGCCCAGCCCACTTAGCAAAATGGGGCCCTTCTGAGAAGCACTCCTGCCTGGGCCCCAGGGGCTCTTCCAGGGAACTCTCCAGCACCCAAGTTCAGACCCTCCACTTCGTGTTACTTTCATCTGGATGCAGCAGGGCTGAACCAACAAAGCCACTAAAACACAGGCCCATATGCCACCTGGTCAGCCTGTCTGCAGAGGTGCGGGAAGGGGAGTTCTTAGCGGAGATGAAAGGACAACAAGAGTGATTTTTAAAGTACTTCTATAAAGCTAAAAAGGATCTGGGAAACAAAATAATCACTGCTTTTTTAGCTAGATAAAAACATGCCTGTTCTTATTGTTAACTCAATTAAAATGATTCTTGGCCTGGTGGCCACAGATTCACTATATGATTTGATCGGTGCGTTAACAGTTGCCTGCCCCAAATCTCTCTGCAATTTATCTGCACAAATGCCCGTATGTCTCTGTACACTTGTCATCTACAGATCAGGTCTATCTGAGATGCCTGTGACCTGTAAACGTGCTACTGAGTTGTACATAGCCTGGCCTGGTAGGGCAGGGCAGTTAGGCCTTGGGGTCCGGAGTGAGTGGGATTCGGGTGGGTTTTGAGGAGGGGCCTTAGGCCATATTTAGGGAAGATAAACAGCCAGGAAACAACCTGGACTCAAATCGCAGCTCCATTTATAAGCCATGAAACCTTGGCCAAGTCACTTCACCTCTCTGAGCCTCAGCTTCCTCATCCGTAAAATGGAGACGACAGTACTGATACCTCAAAATGGTGAAAATTAAGAAATCAGGTGGAAAGGCGCCTAGCATGGTGCCACACACACAGGAGGCACGTAGAAAATGCCCACTTTCCTCTTCCTGCTCAATCCCACCAGCTGACCGAATTCTTGTCTTACCCAGAATGACCCAGCCCCACCCTTGAAGCCTGAAGGAAGATAACGTTCCCTTATAAGGTGACTAGAGGAGCAACACTCACGGCCTGGGTCTCAGCCACCCCACACAGAGACGCCTCCCAGAGCCCGGCCTGGAGCCCACGGCATAAGACGTGATGGCTGCTGCCAGGTGATGATCTGCATGAGTCATGGCAACAAACAAAGATTGGAGCATCCCCTGCAACAGCCCTCGTACCAGGGGAGCCCATTTATCTGCAGCATCTTGGCCCAGCCAGCACCATTTTCATGAAGACCAAGTCTGAACCTGCTAGGGTTTATAGGAAGCAGAGCCACTGGGATCCACTCCCTGGGCAGGGCCACATGGGGCTTCGGAGGTGCTGGAGGCCATGACAGATGGCAAAGGGCTCCCCTCTTCCACTCATTCAATGACTGTCTGATGCAGCTCACCTGCCTTCTGCCCACTCTGTCCTTCTTTTTCATCAGGGCCACGACTCCGCCCCAGGCCCTCTTACTCACCTGCCAGAGGTCACAGACTGCTGGGTCATGAGCCAGATCCAGGCTGCAGATGGGTGCTCTGGAACCGGGCTGTTCGGGCAGGCGTCTTGGCCTGGCATTTAGCTCTCGGTGAGTTACACAGCCTCTGTCTCCTCATCTGCAAAATAAACAAAAATACCCCATAAATATCCTCTGTGAGGATAAGGACATTAAGTACTCCCCAATTTTGCCTTTTTAAAAATAATTTAAGTTGAGCCAACATTTTAAAATAAGGTTTCACAGAAAGATCCAGATTTCTGGCTTTCCTTGAAAAATCAAAAGATTTGGGAAGATATATCCCTGCAAGGTACCAACTGGCATTCCGTTTGGACCGGTGTTTCTCAGCCTTGGTCGTACCTTAGAATCAAATGAGAATCACCTGAGGAGCTGTTAAAATATTTTGTTGCCTGGGCCCCACTCTAGACCAATTAAGTCAGGTTCTCCAGGGGTGGGGTCCAGGAATCCCATGTTGTAAAACTGCCCCTCATGAGTCTAGTAGGTAGCTGCTTTCGACCCGCTGTGGATTTTCCAGTTGGCCACAGTGACATTAGCTCCTTATCATTTCCCTGTGGTTTATTTTAATTAGAGAACAATTAATGGATCCCTGCCATTTTAAAAATGGGAAACAGAAGCCAGACCCAGAAGGCCACAGGATCTCTCTCATAGCTGACCAACTTAGCTCATTCGCGTGCCCACCTGGCTCCCCAAGGCAGCAGCCTATGACCCTGGTCTCTCCCCTCTCCTGGGCCAGCTTCATCCGCATGTCACCTTGAGACAGTCAGTTTCCAAGTCCTCATCTCTAACCCAGTCTCCTGTCCAACCTCCAGGAAGCCCTCCTCAACCTGCCAGGCGGAGTTAGCCTCTTCTTCCCGTACGTTCCAGGAGCATACCATGCCTTTCCCTACCCTCACACCAAGACACAGTATTCGTTCCTTAGGAGTCTGCTCCCCGTGAGACCAGGAGCTTCTCCAGAGTGGGGCCATATCTGGCACTGGCCGGGTGGCTCGGTCGGTTGGTGCATTGCCCTGTATACCAAACGGTTGTGGGTTCTAGGGGTGCATACGGGAGGCGACTAATTGGTGTTTCCCTCTCGCATTGATGTTTCTCTCTCTCTCTCTAAAATCAATAAATATATCCCCAGGTGAGGATTTAAAAAAAAAAAAATAGAGTAGGGTCCTATCAGGAACCCCAAGACCTAGGTTAGCTCCTCGACCTCACTCACTCACTCACTCAGAGGTTAGCCTCTGAGTTGGCGCAGCCTCCCGCTCTTTGCACCGGCCCCTCGTGGCCTCTCAGCCTCTCTCCGTGTCTCCACAGGGCTTCAGTTCCCACTGCCGGCTGCCTTGGCCTCTCCCCACCTCTAAGCTCCGGCATGGGATCTGCCCAGGCCACTTCAAGTCGTCTCACTGAGTCGCTGTGAAAGTCTAGCCCTGGACTGGCTGCCCCTGGGTCGGGAGCCCATCCTTATCCAATCAACTATGAAGCGCCAAATGGGCCCCTGAAGCAGAGGGGAAGGCAAGAGAGCCTCCTCTTCAAGGGGGTTGTGGCCACTGCAGGCACAGTAAGTGCCATACGCTTCCCCTGCTGGGCCGCTGGGCCCCCATTTGGCGACGCCTCAGGGACCCCCCTCCCCTCCCCCCTTCTTCAGCGCCTCCTCTGGGAACTCTGACATCCCCAGGCTCCCACTCCATCCAGGGTCAGCTCGCATGCACCATGCCTGCCTCCTCGTCATCTCGGGAACGAACCTGTCCAGGGCGACTTCAGAGGAAGTCGCGGGAGCGATAGCCTGATAAAACAGCGGGCACCCAGGGAAACGTGAAGTTCAGAGACACGAGGAATAATTACCTGGTATAAGTATGTCCCAGTCACTGAACGAGGTATATACTTACACTGAAACACTATTCGTTGTTTATCTGAACTTCAAATTTAACTACAAGTCCTGTATTTTTATTTGCTAAATCTGGCAACTCTAAAATGAGTCCCGTCGGTGAGGCGGTGCCAACCGAAACCACACCCCACGAGGAAAGCAGGTCCCTTGATACGTCCCGGTTGAATGACACTGAATGTGCCTTTCCTGAGATGCCTGTTTCTCTGGGGTGATAACGGGATGGTTTTCTAAATGAGCCTGGGAATACCTGCACCACTCGCCCCATGTGTCCGCTGGGACCCTTGACTGGCTTAAGAAAAAGAAGGGTTTTTTGGCTCCTGTCCCTAAGGAGTCCAGGAGTGAGTTGGCTCTCTGAGGCCTGAGCAGAGGCCCAAACCCACCTCACCAGGACACAGGTGCTCGCTCGCTCTCAGCTCCCCCTCCTCTGCGCTGTCTCCACTCATAAGCAGCTTCCTCACCGAGCAACGCCCACCCAGACTCCAAATCTTTGGGCCTCTTCGGGTTTAAATCCTCAGTGCTGTGGTGGGCGGGTCCTCCCCAGCAGCCCCAGCAAAACGCTTAGCCGCTTCTCATTGGCTCTGGTTGGGTCATTTTCCCATCCCTGAACCAATCGCTGTAGCCAGGGAAATCCAATGCTCTGATTGGCCAGATCTGGGTCACATGGCCCCTCTGGAGCCAGTGGGAGGAGCCAGTTTCCAGAACTCTATCAGAATGCAATCCTGGAGGGAAAGCGGGCTCTGGGAGGCAAGAAGGGTAGACAACCAGAGGCCCTGTGAAACACACCCTGCTCCCCGCACCCCCACTGTGATTCTTACATTTTAAAGAGCAGCACCCTTTCTCCATGTGAAAACTTGAGAGTTTTACATCCGGTATTCATTAGATGGTAGACTACCTGATGATTTTTCCTACGTGAACTTAGGAATTCCTTGAAACTGATTTATATTCCATTCATCACTTCAGCATCATTATATATGAACGTATTCAGCCTGCAGACAATGCTGATACCTGACAATGCACTATAACTTTGAGGACCCTTCACAATACCTAGCCTGCCTTCCCAAGAATGGGCCCATCAAGTGCAGAGCCAGAATCTGGTGGGAAATCACCCAACCTGCCTTTGATAAGCTCTCAATAAATGACAGACGCCTCTCCCACCTTGTCACAGCCCCTTCAGAAGGTGTATCACTGAGGACTCTTTGGTTCCAAACAACAGAAGTGGACTTTGCTAACTTCAGCTATTGGGAGATCACAGGATCCACAAGGGGCTAGAACACCAAGCTGGGGAACCAAGGACACCACAGAGGTTAAATAGCAGAAGATACAATGTTGGGTTCACAACCGGAATATTATGGTAAGGGCGTGGACTCAGGGATGCATCCAGATTCGATTCCAGTAAAGGAGCTTCTGTTGCCCACCTTTAGCTAGCGAAGGTGGGAACCCTAAGGTATTCCAGGGAGGGAAACCAGAGTGCTGGCCTGCAGGGCCGTAGATGCAGGCAGCCAGAAGCAAGGAACATTCCCTGCAGAGCTGACACACCCTTCAGGTCAAGGTACACACTCTTCAATCAGGAGTGTGGTGGTCAATTATTTTGCTGTTAGAGTTGCCACCACTTTTTTTTCTCTTTGGTTATTCTGGAAGCATTCACTTGGGTTTTTCCCTGCTCTGGTTTTCTTTATGTTTCCATAATCTTTTGACTGCTGGGTGGTCTGGTTTCCGACAGGCAGCAGCGTCAGCTGGTTCTCACAGAGTCCATGTACTCATGGAGGAAATGTGGCCTGAGCCGATGTCACCCCACCCACAGAAAGGAAGTGACAGCTACACAAGGTGGAGAAATGTATGGGTTGTATCCGTAAGAATGATTTTTGTTACTAGGAACAGAAAACCTAATTTAAACAGCCATAAATAATAAAGCCAATTTATTGACTCACTTTTTTTTTTAAAAAGTCCTTCAGGAAGGGCTTGATCCAGCAGCTTAACACTGCCAGCAAGGACCTAGTTTCTTTCTCTCACTTGCCTTGCCTATTTCAAGACTGATTCCCCTTATAATGCCAAGACACCTGCCAGCAGTTCCAAAGACAAAGATCGCCTCATCTGTGCTCAGTAGAGTATCAGAGAACCACCTTTGTCCCAAAGTTCCTAGAAGTCCTGAGGTTCACTGTGATGTGACAGGTCTGGATCACATGCCCAACCCCTAAAACGATCACTAAACCAGGGTGTTGAAATGTATTTATTGACTGGGCCCCATTCCTGCCTAGTACCAGAAGCAGAGTCAGTCCCTGAAATTATATGGCTCCCCAAACCAAAATCAAGGTTATCTGGGAGGGCAGTGGGGTACTGAGAAAGCCACCTACACAGGCCCACAGCATTGGGCAGTCACATACATGGGAGTTAATTGATTAATTATAATTGCAGCTTCCATTATGAAGCACATTAAGTATTTCATATGCATGAGTTAATGTGATTAACAAATCATCACAGAACCCTGGGAGGAGGACTTTTAATCTTATTTTGCAGAATTAAGTGAAATGACAAAGAATCAAAGTTGTTGAGTCAGAGGCAAGATAAGAACCCAAAATCTACCTAATTCCAAAATCCATTCTCCTAACCTCTAACTTAACCTGCTTCTCAATCATGTGCAAGGCACTGCTGGGGACACCAAGAAAGAGAGCTCATTGATTCAACAGGTCTCAACTGAGCACCCACTATGTGTTAGGCATCCTATCACACTCTGAGTATTCAGGGGTCACTGAGGTATAATTTCTACCTTCTGGGAGGCTCGTGGCCCAGAAAGAAGACGCACAACCTATGGTGACAACCCAAGGGGAAGTACTATTTATTCCTGTGTTGGGCACATCACATACATTATCTCGCTGAATTCTTAAACACACTCTGGGAATAATGGTCTTATCTCTTCCGAATCTCTGAGTTAACAGAGAGATAGAGGGGTTATGTCGCTACAGGTCACTCAGCTGTTTGGGCAACTCCACCCGGTCTCAGTTCCTGGGAGTCGTGAAGGTCAGATCGACAAGAAGATAGCCGTAAGAGATCCTGGTCCACTAAGAATTCAAGGCCTGGAAGAGGGAAGGTGCTCTGTGGACAGGGTGGGTCGGGAGGCTTCTTGGAGAAGAATAAGTTTTGCTGAGCCATAAAGAGTAAGGGTACAAATTCAAGGTGTCTGCTGTCCCCCATGTGCTCTGGGGACTTGCTTGACTCTCAGTATTACTCAAAATCCCGGGTTAGCATAAGAGAATTTTAAGAGCTACAATTTACAGGCCCCTTCTCAGTGCCAAAGCTTCATCACCCTGCAAGTTGGAAATCGTAGACATTTTACAAGCAAGGTAACTGAGTCTTAGAGACAGAGTTCAGAGGTCATGGGGCCAGGATTCAACCTCTAGGCCAGACTCCAGAGTCCTTGCTTGTCCCAAGACGCTGACATTCCCCAAGCTACACACACAGCTTGACACATCCTGACTGTTAGGGGTAGAAGAGGTCGGTGTCCTTCCCGAGTCACCCTCCCCAAGGCTTCTCTCTAACCAGCCCTCTGACTTGAGCTCCTAGCTGTGGACTTTCTAGAACCCTCGCCCACATTGTGGATGTTTCCTCAGCCGGGAGCTGGGTTCCCAAAGCCTCTCTCAATCTGCCACTCATTTCTCGAAGCCTTAATGGAGGAGATAGAAGCAGAGAGAAAACCATTGAAAAGCTCTGACTGGTGTGGCTCAGTGAATTAGGTGTTGTCCCACAAAGTGAAAAGTCATAGGTTGGATTCCCAGTCAGGACATCCTGATCTGGAGTGTGGGTTAGTGCCCAGTCGGGGCGCATAACAGAGGCAACCAATCACCGTTTCTCTCTTACATCAATGTTTCTCTCTCTCCCTTTCTCCCTCCCTCCCCCTCTCTCTATAAATAAATAAATAACCATGGCAGCAAAGGGCATGGGTTTTGAAGATACACAGACCTGAGTTTGAATCCGGGCTAGGCCGCTCACATGCTGGGTGACCTTGGGCAAGCCCTGTCTCTGAGCCTCAGTTTCCAGAGCTGTTAAACGAGAGCCAATAATCCCCACTATGTAGGTTGTGGTGCAATCCAGAAACCAAAATGCCATCCTTTGAGTGTTTATTTCTCCCCACCCCTCCCCCTCCAATCTGGTACCAAATCGTTCATTTTACCTCCAAAATAAATTTCAAATGTATCCATCTCTCTCTGTCTCCTATGTCACTTCCTCATCCAAAGCACCATCATCTCCTGCCTGGACTACTACTGTAGCCAACTCACTGATCTCTTGGTTCCTCCCAGCCCCTTCAGTCCATTCTCCGTAGTGCAGCCAGAAAGATCTTTATGAACATATATTCAATGCTGCCACCACCACCCCCCAACCCCCAGCCCCCCACCCCCAGTTACAGCTCTCCAATGGCTTCCTTTGGCTCCCAAGAAAACTCCCAAATTCCTTTCTGTTACCACAGAGAGGCTCATGTGGGCTGACCCTGCCACCTTTCCTACCAATCTCTTGCCCACCGCCTGGGGTTCTCTGCACCCAACCTCACGGCTACTCTGTGCCCTCTGCCATTAACACCGTTCCCTATCCTAAGCCTGTTAACTCCTGCTTACACCTCATATCTCTATTCAAAGGCCACTTCTTCAGGAAAGCCTTTCTTGATTTCTCAGGCCAGATCAGAATCTTCCTTCTACTGATCTCACCTTATACTTCTCCTTTGTAGCACCAATCACAGTTACAATTACATAAGTATTGGTTGATTTTTGTCCTTGGATATCTGTCTTCTCAGTCATGGACACATTGATTTTGCCTCTTACTCAGGAGAACAACACCTCCCCAACCCCACCCCCACCCACCCCCCACCAAACACACACCTAATGGTCTCAGAGGTGGGTCTGGATTAAGATTGGATAGCTGGATATTGATAGAGGAGGGGTAGCTGTAGGGACACTGGTTGGGGCAGGCATCCTCAGTGCCCCATGGAGAATGCCCAGGTGAGAACGAAGCCCCTGGACAGAGAACGTAGAGCCAAGAGAAGTGGGAAGGGCAGCTGAGGCTGAGAATGTGCCTCTGCCCTGGAGTCAGCAGTGTCTGGAAGTCGTCCCCATTACGTGACACGCCCCCGCCATGTTTTGTTTTGCTTTGCTTTGCTTAAGCTGGTTCATCTTACAGACGTCAGATAAGCGACCAATCCCACCTTTCTGGACTGAAACTCCCCAGAGATGACAATGAATTTGTCTTCTTCGGTGTTGTACCCCCAGGCCTTGTTCGGAGCCTGCTGGATTGCCTCTTGTTGGATGAACAAATGAAATGGACAGTGGACAGCTCGGTATGGGATTACGAAGGAGTTCTGATTCTTAAGAAACATGATGACCTCTCTCTCTCCCGTCACACTGGGGCTGCCAGCTTGACCAGAGCAGAAGCCTCCCTGATGTCCCAGCTCCAGGCTGGGGCCAGCTTTTGTGACAGCAGGCTCCTCTTGGGCCCTCCAGCTTGTGTCCTCCACCTCACACTCAGAACCTGAGGCCTCTGGGTCCCCTCCTCCACTTCCTGGAATATTCCAGAGCTGACCCATCACCCCAGGTACATACCCAAGTAGCCAAGGCGACTGTTTACCCTCTACCCTTAAAAACCATCTCCGGTTTGTGGCAATGGGCACTCCACACTGCTGTCCTCTGCCCACAGCCCGGCCGAACAAGCAGAGGTGTTTCCTGCTAGGGGTTGGCATTGCCCAAGCTGGGTTTCCTACCCCTCCATGCCATCACCCCACACATACACTGCTCCCTGTCCACCCCAGCTCCCCACAGCCCCCCACATGCCACACACTCACCTTCTGGTCTGCCTGGGGGCCAAGTGGAGTGGGAATGAGAACTAAACTCTTTTTGCTCCTCCGGCCCCACCGCCAAAGGCTTCAGCAAACACCAGGCAGATAGTAGAGGATGTGCCCTTGGGCTCTGGAGTCAGAGAGGCCCAGGTCCAACTCTCCCCCTCATTTGTAGCTCTGTGACCTCAACCCACTTCACCTCTCTGAGCCTCCATTTCTCCATATGCAACACGAGGATAATAACTGCACCCGCCCCACTGGGCTGTTATAACCATGAAATTAGCATAGTACCTGGCACATGATTCGACCCTGGCTGACTTGAGGGGCCCTGGCCAAGGGCTCAGGCTCTCTGAGGGAACACTGAGGGCTTCACTCCTTATCTGAGGGGACAAGAGGAACTCAGCCTTTTTCCTGGGGGAGCACTGGCCTGGGAGAACTCACCCTTACCCAGTAGTGAGTCCTGCTTTTGGGGGCCACCTTCTCTTAGTCACCAGGTTGGAAGGGAAACCCAGGGTTTGAGCTGATGCTGCATTTGTGTAGCCAAAACCCTATATTAATTTGACCAGTGGTTATTTAGGGAGGCTCTGGGAGGTCTGATGGTGGCTTTGGGGTCTGAAGAGCTCCCAAGTTATCCCTCACCACTGCTGACTCCCTGGTGGTCCTAGTCCTCTTGTGTGACTAAAACCTGTCCTTGACCTCTTCAGGACACTTTGGAGCCATACCCACCCCTGTCCCTCCAGACATCTCCTCTCCAGAGACAGGCCCTCCCACAGACGTGCGTCCACCAAATTCCCCAAGAGTTGCCATTTCCTATAAGTGGGTTCCCCCCACCTTTGAGCACTGGTCTTGAAGTAGGTGACTGAGGGTGTTCTCCTGGCTGTGTGGCCCTGGATGAGTCGCCTCACCTCTCTGAGTGTTGTTGGATCAGGAAAACATGACCTAACCCCCTGGACACCATGGGGATTAAACATGGAAACTTAAGGAAGTTCTGGACATGTCAGCAGGCCCTAAATAAATGATGAACATACGTGGCAAGGAAATGACACATTTACATTCTTCTTCCCACCCCTCCCCGTGCCTGCTTTCTAAGGAGAGTGCAGGCTTGACGGCAGAGAGGCCAATGGAGAAGCAAAGACAGGGTGAGCCAGGCACCAGACCCTGAGTGGCCCTGGGAATATGACTGGGGACAAGACGAAATTTTGCCGCCCCCCAGCAAGAGCGCATCTGAAGCCTGTCTCCTCCCTTCCCACCCTGGGCTCAGTGTCTGGACACCCCAGCCCGCACATCCAAACTCCATCCATGCCCACCCAACACCTACGCCACGGCCACCTTGGCCTAGCAGTGCTCGCACCTGCAGTGCAGCCGCCCTTGGGAGAATGGCCCAGGAAAGAGGCCCAGACGGACCCCAGAAGTGTGCTCAGGCACAGGCGCAGGGTGTTCCGACGTCCACCTGGGTGTGGTACGGCTGTGGGTGGGCACATCCCCCAGCCCTTCACCCTGTTAGATGGAGTGTAGGCAAAAAAGGACCAGAGCAGGGTCTAGGGTCAAGGTCAGGGCCTAGGTCTAAGGGCAGTTAGGAAATGACTGAATCCCTGCTGTGGGGACAGAGGACGGATGTTAAACAACGAATTCTAAGAAAGTAGAATCTGTAATACAAATGCCTCTGTAGAGGGCTGCCTGGCTTCACTGGGGGGCCACCTTCTGGAAGCCTCAGCGGAGGTCTTTACGGCCCCTCCTGCTGCACACCCCCCTCCCAAGACTTTCAAGGAAGGGCGTTCATAGAGCCACACCTACGCTCTGGGCCCCACTGAGGCCCAGGGTCCTGGGCTGTTTCCGAAGGGATGTTTCCCAGTGTTTCCCAGTGTTTCCCAACCCACTGAAGGTTCCTGCCCACCCCACACCCACCGAATCATATCCTCTGTGGGGTGAGGGGGGCCAAGTCAGCATAGTTAACAAGCACCCTGGGGCTCTGATGCACCTTGAGGTTGGAGTACCACTGCTGGAGGGAATGCAGCCCATTTGGGCATTTACTCAGCAGGCTTTTGTTGAGCACCTACTACGTACCTGACACCGTTCTAGGCACTGAGGATACGTGTGTGAACAGACACAACCCCGACCTCAGAGCTGACATCCTAGTGGGGGAGAGAGTAAGACGAATAAATCTATGACAAGACAGCTCAGATGGTGGCAAATACTGCTAAGAGAATGAAACAGAGAAAGAGTGGTCAGGGAAGGCCTCTTGGAGGAGGTGACATTTGAGCCGAGACCTAAAGGATTCAAAGACAGGTCTGTCTGTGTCCACGCCCTAACCACTGTGGTGCTGCCTCTCTTCATCTGGTCAGTCTCCCGATTCTGAGGGGCCAGGAAAAGCGAAAGTGATGGTGGAAAGAAGGTCATGCTTCCTCCCGCTGGAGAAAAACCTTCGCAAACTAAGCGTGGAGGGAAGTGGTGATATAATGCCCACCACATATAAATAGGCCCGTCCGCTCCAGAGTCACCCTGGAAACCTGCGGTCAATTTGGACTTTGCTTAAGGCCGAGCTCCCTGCCACCAGAAGCCCAAAACGGCTGAACAAACTTCGAGCTTCACATGGGGCCAGCCCTCGATGAGTTCAAGGCCGGAGCATTTCTCCAAAGTCAAAACCGCAACAGGAAGGCGCAGAGAGAGTCCTCTGAGGAGGCCCAGCCCGGTGCAGGGGTTCTGGTCAGCCTTCCCGAAGGCCGGCATGGAGTAGAAAAAGGGGAAGCCAGGAATGTCCCCTTGCTCCAAAACCTCTGCCCTGCCCAAGGACCACCATACCTGAAATTTCGCTACAAGACTTAGGGATTCGGGTTAAGCGTTGCCCGGAGGGCTCGCTCCTGGAAGGAGCAATCCCAACGTGGAGAGTGAGGAGGAGGGAGCCCGTGTGGTTTCGCTGTGCTGACTCTGTCCTGAACGTTCCTTGAGAGCTCTGAATTCAGGTCATCTGCTCCCGCTTCCTACGGAGCCAGGCAGCTTCTTGTCGAGAAGCAGGAGCATCAGCCTAGTGGCTGTTCAGGGGCAGTGGCCCTGGGCAGGGACTCCGGAGCCCGGGCTCTTGGTTCTGGCTCTGCCACTGGGCAAGTCTCTCTTCCTGTCCCTGGGCCTTTTTTACGGTGCAGACTGTGGCCTAAAGCAGGTGCAGGGCCCCCAGGCTGATTCCTCTGACCAGAAACGGGGAGGGGGGCCCCAGAATGACGGTGGCGGTGGTGCTAGTGGGATCTGGAAAGGGAGGAGGCAGCCCCGGGAAGAAGAAGGAGGTGTTGGGAAGTGACCTGTTGACTTCCCAATGCCACTGCCACCTGTGCCCCCTGGCCCACTTCTTGCCACCTTCCTTTGGCCCTTGGGCCCCCAGGGAGTTTGACCCAGTTGCCCCGAGCAGATCTGAGCCCGCACTCCAGCAGGCCGCCCGCCAAAGCCAAGCCCCAGGGCAAGGCAAGTCTCCTGTGGGACTGGGGAGAGGCTTTGCCAAAGCTGCTCGGGCCGCCGGCTGGACCTTGGCCAGAGAAGTGAGCGGCACAGAGGTCTGAGCACTGTCTATGCAAGAAAGAGCACAGGAGGCAGGGTAGACAGGGACCTGGGCTGGAATCTCCATCTTTCATTCACTGTATGACCTTGACCAGTCCCTTGGCCTCTCTGAGCCTCAGCTGCACCATCTGAGGCGAACGGTCCCTCTGAGAGCCCGTGCAAGGCTCCCGAGAAATCGTGGACCTACTCTGCCCACCTCAGTGCCTGGCACACAGTAGTACTTCCCTTATCCTAATAAATGTACTTTGAGTTGTGCCCTTGATCCTGGTCCCAGCATTTAACCCAGGGTCGGAGCTTCCTCCACAAGAGGAACTGGACTTAACGCAGTTCAAAAATACAATCACCGCCATCATCCCCGCTCTGCCACCGAATCTCTGCACATCTGTCACTGAGTGAGGTCCTGTCCAGGGCACAGCACTGCCATCATTGATAGTAAACACAATTTATTGCACAGCTAACGACATGCACAGTACTTACATACATCTACTGTCCCATCACAGCTGACAAGACGCCTACAAGCTGAGGAAATCCCCATTTGATGGATGTGAAAACTGAGGCTCAGGAACCACATAAGGGCAAAAAGAAACTCAAGCCCAGCATTCACCACTAGGTCACCCCGCCTCCCAAGACTCTCAGTAAGTACTTTAGCAAGCGAAGCTGGGGAGACCTTAGAGGAAACGGCAGAGGCTTAAGGGGCTCCCCTAACCCACCAACATTTGACAATTTCACTAAAACTCAATTGTCCCTACCTTAAGGCTCTGCCACCTTTTGTTCAAAATTAAGACCTGGGTTTCAAAGTCCATCCTACGGCTGCTCTATACTCTGGAAGAGCCAAGAGTGGGGTTGGGATGCTGGGAGTACATTTCTAGGGTGATCACATTTGTCAAGCCCAAAATGGGCAGGTGAGGCCTGCCAAGGACAAGGGTCCCCAGATATGTGAACTTGGGGCCATTTAGAGAAATTGAGGCCTTGGGGCCACTGCTGGCAAATTCCCACAACATTTCAGCTCTCTGGGAAAGTGCAGTTGTGCCTCCAGACTGTGACTCAGTCAACACATTTTGGGGCCTGCTGTGGTGATCAGGGCTCTGTGGGCCTCTTCAGCCCCCTGACACCTTGGCTGTTGCTGGGGGCTGGTCAGGAAGGAGTGAGAGTTGGGCAGGCCCCGTGGACAGAGAAAATTCAGGCAGGCAGAAAGGAGGGTGTGTCTTCGGCAAAAAGGCACCCTGGCACAACAGAGGAGGTTGGTTTTCATGGTCACGATGGCCTGAGTTTGAATCCTTGGATGGACGACAGGTGGACTGACAGATGGATGGATGGATGGATGGGTGAATGGATAGATGGAGTGACGAATGGATGAATGTACAAATAGATGGATGGATAGGTGGACAGATGGATGGACGAACAGGCTGACGGATGGATGGATGGACAGATAGAAGGATGAATAAATGGATGGATAAATACATGAAAAATTAAAAGAAGAAAGGAAGGATAATTTGTTAATCCCAAGGCTGCAGCAAGGCTGTTCCATCTGGCCCACCACCCCACCCCCAAACCTATCAGCCAGGACACACTGGGTTATGTCACAGTAACAAACAGCCCGACAACCTCAGTGGCTCTAAACAGCAAAGGTACAGTTCTTGCTCTTGTTCATCCACCTGCTTGTGAGTTGGCAGGGGCTCTGCTCCTTGGTGTCCTCACTCAGGACCCAAGCCACCACCATCTTGTTAGTTGCTGGCTACCATCACATTTCATGGGCCAAAGCCAGTCACATGGCCACCCCCAACTTCAAGGAGTGGGCAGTGCATTCCCACTACGCATACGGAATGAGGAGAACCTGAATATTTGTGGACGGCCCTAACGCTGCCCCTTGCGCCACTCCAGCTACCTGTGAGCACTGTCCCCTGAGTCATTAGGATGCAGGCTGGGTGGGAAGGTGAAACAGGGAATAAAAGGTCGTGACCCAACTCTTCAATCCAGGGATCCCAGAAGCCTACGGGAACATGTTTACTCTGCGTGCTATGGGCGCAGACTTCAGGATCAGCCATGAACACAAGTCTCCCTGGGGGCTGGAGCGTAAACCCTGTCCTGGTCCTGTCTGAAGGGCCCTTGCTTCCAGCTGTGCCCTCCTGGGCCCAAGGACGGGCCATCCTGGAGGAGAGGTGTGGGGCATCCAAGCTGAAATGTTCCCTGAAGGTTATCATTTAAAGAGAGAAACTGAGGCTCAGAGAGAAGGAGGGGCGACCGCGGCCCAGAGCCGAGTCTACAGAAACTCTGTACAGAGTCCCTTTGGCCCTTAAACCAAAGGCAGCACTTCCTTGATGGAAAATGGGACCAAGGACCACAGTGCCTGCCTTTCCCCCTGCTGGGGTTCAACTGCCAAGCTTGACATGCAAACATGGGCCTCGGGGGCTGCTGGGGGCCTTGGGGCCTCTCCCACCAGGCCAGGGTCCCTTCCCATAGTCAGGGAAGAACTAGGTTTGCAGTCTGCCAGGTTCCAGGCCCTGCCCCACCATGCAGGTCCCAACCTAGTGTCCTTGGGCAAGTCACTTCACCTCACTGAACCTCAGTTTTCTAATCTCAGTTTTCTAAACCTAATTCTCTGGGCTCTGGGAAGATGTGGGCCTATTTCTTCCATCACAACATGTGTACACACAGATGTGTACAAGAAGGGTGATTTCATGGCCTTCTACCCAACCACCTCAACCCACCCCCCCGGATCCCCTGAAGCCACACAACGCCCGCACAGAGCAGCATCAGGCAACATTTTGATGAACTGAACTGATTTCCTCTTGATGATTTTGAGCAAGAACCTGCCAGCTAGGGGCCAGCGCTGTGGCTGTCTGGATGAGAAAGTCCCTCAGCCCGGGAGGAGCCCAAATACATCCACTGCAGATGCAGGAGAATGGGAGGTCCCCAGCCATGCTGCGTGCTGGGTGCTGTCGGGGTTTCGCGCCTGCACAGATGGGTAGCCCATCTCCCCCACCAGGCTGCGAGCTCCGCGAATGAAGGGACTGGCTGGCTAAATCTCTAACAACTGGCTCGGGGCCTGGCACATGACTGATCTTCACTGACTCTTTACTGACTGGATGAAGGACCTTCTGGGTCCCACCTCTGCTCCTTCGGGCAGCTCCTTCTCTTTGAGCCTCGGGTTCTCTGCCTATAAACGCGGGGGTTGGGAAAAGAAACTGAGATAACAATGAACTTAGACAACCTTGTTTGCAAAGTCCCTGGATCATCACAGGCCTGCAGTGGGTATGGCTGACACCATCCCCGTTAGCGTTATTACTAAGTGCTATAATAGTGTTCGGACAAGGGAGATCCCTCAGGGACCCGTCGGGCATCCAGACTTTCCCCCCTATTTCCAATGCAGAGAAATACAGAACTCACCCAGCTCATACAGAAATTTAGATGTTTGCCCATGGGGGAGAGCATTTCCTGAGTGTCCATAGCGTGAGTGTCCAATGTCTATGCTGTGCCAGGAACGACACTTCCCTTGCCTTAGTTTATCACTCCCATCACACAGGTGAGGAAACTGAGGCTCACAGATGTAATGAGACTTGCCTGAGATCCGCAGTCAGTTAGTAGTGAGGGAGCACCTCCCACCCCTGCCCAGGGCCTCAGCCTCAGACCTCAGGGCCCACTCCACCCCTGCCCCGCCCCCGCCCCCCCCAGGGAGGGTGGGACCTGAGCAATGCCCTGGCCACCCTCGGCTGCTCCCGGAAGTGTCTCATGTCTGCACCTTGATCTCCACACCCACGATGCCAGGAAACCCCAGCAAGGCCGGCCGAGCTCTGGGGTATTTATAGCGGACATGCAGAAAAACTGCCACCCCCATCTGTTTATTCAACAACGCTCCTCTAGCTGGACACATTCAACCCCGCCAGCCACAGACAGACCCTCACCGCCGCCTCATCTATTTTTTCCTCCCCACTTAATTTTGCATCATTCCAGCTTCCAAAATAAACTTCTCCAAACCAGCCGGACTCATTCTGGCCCAGAATCCTTAACGGAGAGCCCCCTTCAGCCCCAGCCCCCACATCAGCCTCTACGGCAGAGCCACCAAACCCAACCCGGCCCCTTGGCTGCCTTTGGCCTTGATTTAGAAGCAGCTGCTCCTGCCCCGGCGGGCTTCTGACACTCCAGTGCCGGGGTGTCTGCATCTGTGAGGATGCCGATTGGGCATCTGTGTGCACGGTCCCTGGCTGGAGGCTGAAACTGCGGCCCTTTCAGCTGCCCCTCACATATACATGTACATGCATGTACAGATGCACACACATACAGCATCCCACAAGCTTAGTCTCCTTCGGGTCATTTCTAACATGTTAGGTGGTCGCCCCCTCTCTGCTCTTACCCTGGCCTCTGCGGACTTCAAGTGTCATTGTAGGACCCACCCACTCCTCTATCTCTGCCCACCCACCACTCTGAGCTTCATCCCTTCCTCAGACACGCCACGTCGTCCCACCTCCATGCCTTTGCACACGCTAGTCCCTTAGCCTAGAATACGCACTGTGTCTCTCACCATTAGCCAAGCTAACCTTACTAACCCTCCAGGCCTGAACTCAGATATCACCTCTGCCAGGAAGTCTCCCCTGACTTGCCAAGGAGTCTTGCCAGCACTTTCCACCTCCAAGGCCACTCCCAGGGCAGAATGGGATCCCCACAATTTTCTGTGGATTCCTTAGTCCAGCCCTGGGCCCTGCACACACAGACATGCCAGTTCTCTCATCACCATGAGAAAGTACTCCCTCACCTCAGGATCTGAGAGAGTCATTTAGTTCATCTTCCTGGGGCAGAAACCAGGGACGTCTCAACCAACTCCAGCATTACAATTCCAACTGTGTGTTTGCTCCCTGGAGTTGGAGGTTTTTCAGGTTAACAATTCAAAAGACCATTTATTCCTTTTCAGCTTTTTGCGAGAAGTGAGAATAGGAAAGAAACTAATGTTTTTCAGGTATATCTGTTCCCATTCTTTTTAAACAAGATACTCATAGGCCCATTTTTGGATGGAAAAAAAACGACGCTTAGAGAATTGCACGTCGTCGCCTCTTCATCCAACGCTACATCTGTGCCAGGCACCAGGCAGACAGTGATGAGCAAAACGGGCATGGCCCCTTCCCTCTTAGAGATCGTAATCCACGGGAAGACAAGCATTACACTGATAATTTTACAAATCACTATTTACTAATCATTTTGATAAGACTGACAGTGCTTCAAAGAAAAAAAGTCCAAGGGGCTGAGAGAGAATATGTAACCAGGAGCCCAAGGAAGCCTCCTGGGACATAACATGTAAACTGATACCTGAAAGAGAATTAGCCCAGTAAAGGGCCGGTTGAGGGGCATTCCCAGCAGGTAAACTGCACCTGCTGTTTACCTGCCTGGAAGGAAGATGGAAGGGGGATGGAAGAGGGAAGGGAAACAGGTAGAGGGGAGATGAAGGGGAGATGAGAGGGAGATGGAGGGGCTACGGATGATTTTCTGAAAGCCACACGGCCAGTGAAGGACAGGCTTGGCTGAGCCCCCAAGGCTGGTTGACCTCAGGGCCTTTGCTTGTTCCTCTCTAAGAGGAGGGCAGGTTGCTGCTGAGGGAAACCAGCTCTGGGAGCTCTGTCCATTGTTGCCTCTTGTCCAGAAAGCTGGTTTTCGGATACAAGCAGGCAAACGGATTAACAGCACTCGTTCTACTTGGGAATGCTTAAGAAAGCTAAGTCCTCTACTAAAACATCTTGGCAATCCACTTTTTTAAAGGTTGCAATAAAAACAAGGCAAGAAAATAAACATTCAAGAGCTATTTATCACCTGAGGCAGCAACCCTTCACTGTCGATTAAATTCCCCATTACCCTGAACTTAACCGAATGCCTCGTCTAACTAACCTTGAATATTCCTTTCCGGGTCAGACCTTTTCTCCGAGACGCCAGGATTACAGGTGTCTGAGGCCTTGTAGGTAATGTGAATTACCTTTGAGGAAAAGTCAAGTTCGCACTGCCCACCCCCAAGACCCCTTCAGGCCAGTGAGCTGCTTTAGAGGGCTGCCGCGTGCGCCGGACAGGTTCCGCAGGGCCTTCCTGCACCCTGAGAGTTTGTTACCTAGGTGGGGACCTAAGAGTGGCTTCAACACAGGCTCAGATTCAAATGTCTGGCACAAGGCATAGTGCTAAGGAAGCTGTCACGTTCCCCAGATGCCTCTTTGCTTCCCGAAGAAACAAGCATCGCTTCTAGATCAAGCCATTTTTTAAGGCTCAAGCAGAATTCTCAGCCGCGAGAAGCGTTTTCACCACAGCTCTGTCTCTGGAAGGAAAGAACAAGCTGCTGGCTGACTCAGTGAGGTGGGGTCGGGGCCCAGAGGGGCAGACCAGAGGATGAAGGTGGAGAGGGATCAGGTTCCGGGATTTGATCCAGATGGGAAGCGTGGGCCAGGACAGCAGTCCCGTCAGAGACGAGAACCAAGAGCTGATGTTGGGTAGGGGAACAAGTCCACGGACCTGCCAGCCAGGGTGCACAGGGAGATTCCAGGGCTAATAAGCAAAGGTGAACATTCTCTTCCCTGACCCATGAGGACCCCCATCTTTCAAGTGCAAGGAGAAGGTATGCGCAACTCCTTCTGGGGTTGAGGACATGAGATTAGAACTGTGTCTGGTTGAAACGATTACCACTACAAGTACAGGATTTAGAATCCTAGAATCATGGGGTAGTCATGGCTGCTTTTCCCCTCCGTGCTACAGGAGACCTGAGAGATGGGAAGTTAAGAAACTCCAAGATTTCAGGTGGAGAAAATGGGCTGCACCTAAAGCAGGAAAGACTGCAGTTAGACATGAGGTAGGAATACCTGAGCATCCAAGGGACGGCATCCAGGAATGAACTCCCACGGGCAGCTCTTCATCCCTGAGACCGGAATGTAGAAAGACCCGCCCAGGCTGGTGAGGCCCAATCAGAAGGACCCAGCTTTCCTGACCCTGAAGCCCCTCCTTCAGAGTGAAAGAACCCATAGTGGGTGTACTTGTATTATACATTAATGATAAAATAACAAAAAGCCCCCATAAATTTTAAAATGCTTTTCAGTAACTCTGCATTTCATTTATCATAAATCACTTCTAAGCATTGAAAAATTGTGCAACCCAGCACCACCTATGAAGTCCTCTGGCTCCCTCAAAACAACAGCAACAACAAAAGTTGAGCTGAATCTATTCAGACTTTAAGGGCAGGAAATATGGGAAGAGAGGAACAAGTTAACTACTGGCGCAATAGCCAACACAGAATGAGGACCCTCTACAGATCAACCGCCCTGATGGTTGCAATGATCAAAGGCATGAAGAGGCCACAGGCGAGAGATAGAGGGGTATGCCCTAGATTAAGAAATATTAAGAGACATAACAACCGAATGGCATAGGGGGAACTTGTTTGATTCTTGATTAGACGAACAACCTGTGAACACACATTTTTTAAACTGTTGGAGACATTTGATTAGAACGTTAGCATTAATTTCCTTAGAAGACATAACAGCATGGTGATTATGTACAAACAGGTCTGTGTCTTTCAGACAGTGGTGTGAATGTTTCACAACCGATTCTCTGGGGTGGGATTTGGAAGGGAGCCTTTGGTTTGTTGCATCTGCTCATTTCCATGGTGTAAATACTCCCGCTGTGGCTGATTTCAAGCTACCAACATGACATCACTGGAATCAGAATTAAAAAAGAAATCAGCACTACCAGCTCTTAGCAGCCGGAACGAGCTGGCTCCAGCACACCATTGGTTTTAGAGATCACACGGAAATACAAACAGGTGACATGGGATACCCAGAATAGGTTTCGAAATAAATCAGTAAAGAAAAAGAGAAACCAAAAAAAGAGTAGACGAAACAAATGGGACAAAATATTGATATTTGCTGAGTCTGGGTGATGCATGCATGAGGATTTATTATGCTACAATTTTCTTCTATTGTGTATATTGAACATTTTCACAATAAAAAATTCAAATCTATGATCATCTTATGTGTCTATAGGTGGGAGGGTTTTATTCCAAGGATTCTAGGGGTGCACACTGATTCCTCGACCCCTACCCTAACCCCACAGTTCCCCGCCCCTGGGGGTCGGCAGGTAAAGGGTGACAACCGCAGGCATTACCATCCCATTGCCGAAGTCCATCTATCAACCCATCCGCAGGTCATAACCAGGGATTCTCCACGGACCCTGTGCTAGGCTTAGGGCGGAAAGAGAGAAAGGCGTCATGGGTTCGAATTAGAAGTGCTGGCTGTACCACCTGCTACCACTGTGAGCCTGAGCAACTCAGCACAAATCTCTGAGCCCCTGTTTCTTCAGTGGCAAAATAAGGTGTTCGTCATTTATGGTGGGGATTAAATGCGATATGTGGGCACAGCAGTTGATATGGTCCCTGCCACACAGTAGGATGTTCAGGAACCATTGGCTTCCTTCCTGCCCAGGGACCGCTGTCGGGGGCCGCAGGGATATGCGTGAGCTGTTAAAGATGTGTTGTGTGGAGGTCGCTCCTCCTTCCCCGAGAACATGGGTGCCCTGTTGCCAAATCTCCCCATTTTTCAAGAGAAACTGGGGATCCAGCTTCTTATGGGAATCTCTCAATCTTGCAACGTTGTCAACAAACTTATATATTTAAAAACATGGGGCGGGCCAAGCAGAACACACATGCAGACCACCAGAGTGTAACTTCTGGTTTAAACCCTGGAACGAGGGGAAGCATTAACATCCATTGAAGCTGGGCCCGGTGCTTAGCAGGCTTTATACACAGTACCACACTGATTCCTTACTGTGTCTCTTATAATCCCCGTTACACAGATGAGGAAATTGTGGCTCCGAGAGGCAAAGGGATCTGGCAGGGCTGGAAACAAACAGAGGTCTTCCTGAGAAATTGATGTACCACTTTATCCTGCTCTAAATTCCTAAAAAGGTCTTTAGGGAGCAAATGCCAGGCCCAGAGAGGGCAGGGAGTTGCCCAGGGCCACCCAGACAGGCGTGGCTGGCTGAGAGTGATCGGGTGATCCCCATGAGAACCAAGTGATCCCCACCTTGGTCAGGGCCCCGAAATGGTATGGGCTTGTCCAGACAGACAAGGTAATGGTGGCAGGAGAGGAGCCCTCTCCTTCTTAGTTTTTTGAACAAAGCATGTATATCTAGGCTTAAGAATATTCTAGACCCCAAGCTCTCATTTCTCCACCTCAAAAACTGGGGAAGTTGGACTGCCAATCCCAGTCACCAGCTGCCTGGACGCTCCATGTCTGGTGCTTCTAAGACGGGACTGGGGACACATGCACACATTGCCCTGGACCCAGTCACTGAGAGCTGTTGATAATTTAGACACACTGCATGAGATTCTGTCTGATTAAAAACTTGGCCAGGTTTCCTTTCCTTGATGAATTCTCCCAAAGTTTTACAATTAAGAATGGAGAATTCACTACTAACGTGAGCCACTCAGAAAACTCCTAAGGACTTGTTTCCTGCAACCGAGGACTAGGAACTAACCGAGATATGTTCAGATTCCATTATGTGCGGGGTGCTCAATGCTCTGGGAACAGAAAGGGATACGGAGAGGAGGGCCCCCACCTCAGGCCTTGGGCATTTACAGTTACCTCCAGGAGGAGCCTAGAGAAACCCCGTGACCTTCCCCTTCTGGATCCAGACATTAATCCTTACACGTGGAAGACTCTTGTCTATGGAACAGCATAGTGGGTGACTCATCGCCCAGACCTCCTGTGTCCCAATCCTGGCTGCGCCGCTAGCTGTGTGACAATGGGCAACCCATGTCATGGCTCTGCGCCTTGGTTTCTCCATATGTGAAAGGGGGAAGCCGATCAATCTGTGCCTATGTTATAGGGTGGTTGACAGAACCTAAAGCACTTTAGAGCAGCACAGGGGCGTGGACACTTGTAAATGGGAGCAATAACAGAATCTACCTCCCAGGGCCGTGGCCAGGATTAAATGAGTTAACATAAGCGAAGCGTCTGGAACCGTGGCTGGCACAATGAAGCCCTCCATGCCCATTTGTCATTATGATATGTGATTGCATATGAAAGAGCTATTGACAATAGAACTTTTTAATTAAGTCGCATTGCTAGCTTCACAACTGAGCTGTTCTTGAAAGTTAGGAGAGCATTTCCTCAAAGAGACTTTCCCATTAAGACTTTCCACTGACTCAGACCAAAGGACTCCTCCTGGTCCTTATCACGATCAGGGCGGGCCTTTCTGGCCGTGGGCCTCAGTTCCCTCCCTCCCGCCCCTGCTCAGCTCACTCCAGCTCGCAGGACTCAAACCCACTGCTTCTTGTGTGTCTCCCAGCAGCCCCTGGAGAAGGTGACCCGGGGAACGTTGTCCCCACTGGGCGGATACAGACACCGGAGGTCCAGCAGCTCCCCAGAGGTCAGGGGCGCGTGCCGTGAGACAGAGGCTCCAGCCCAAACACCTGAGCCCCAGGCACAGGGTAGTGTGGGGGCCAAGGACGTGGCGCCGGAGCCCCAGGTCCTTCACCTTCCTTGGGCAAGTCCTTCACTTTATTTTCTCACCCGCAAATGGGGGAAATAACAGCACCCACTTCCAAGAGTTGTTGCGAGGCTTGAACGAGTGACAGCATGTAAAGGGACAACACCTGGCATATGAGGGCTCAATATTTTAGCAGAACAGGACATCCTCCTTTGCCTGGTGTAGCTTCTCTTCATACCTGATAACCCAGCAAACCATCCAGTTAGCGTCCCCAGTCACTCTTTAAAATATCCTGGTTTGGAAGAAAAGTATATGGCCACCCTAAAATAATTGTCTGTTACCATTTAAATTATTATTAATTATTATTATTATTATTTTCCACCATACCACGCCGAGATTCCAGGAAGCAAATACATTGGCTCAAAATAGCTCAGTAACTCAGTACTACCCTCAAGTGAGAGTGGCCCCCACCCTGGGACCCCGCACTCTGGTCCTCCTCCAGTTAAGCTCTCATAGCAGGCAAAGGACACCAAGGGGCCCAAGGGATGTGCCCACCTGGAACCTGTGCCCCTTCCTATAGATTACACTCTGGGTGCCCAGGACCCTGGGATACTTTGCCCAGATGGCCAAGACCTGGTTGGGTCTCTTCCACAGATCCATCCCCCGAGGGTAGACTGTACCACTGGGGTGCCCAGTCCTGAGCAGTTGTCTGGGAGGAGGGGCGATGTATACCAAGCCAGCACATGCAGGCTGAGATGTTCACATGTGTGTACACAGGCCCCTGGCAGAGCAAGCCAAGGACGGAGGTGGAGAAGGAGGGGGCCTCCTCTCCCTGCTCCACTGTACTCCAGTGCAGGGTCCGAGGAGTCTGAGAATTCTACATTCAAAACTGGCATTCCAGGTTGTTATGAAAGTGTGCTTGTCAAGGGAGGAGAATAGAACATATTTTATTTCACATTTTGTTAGCGTGATTTATAACTTGCAAATATTTAGACATATGGTATGTGAGCCTCCATCTGTACTCTTGCTCAGCCCCACAAATCCCTGCCACTTTCTGCCTGCTCTTAACACCAAATGTTTACTGAGCCCCTCCTCTGTGCTGAGCTCAGGGACTCCGTGCAGTGGAGGGCACCATCTCAGCACCCAGACATAACCACCGACATGGGCTCCAGCCTCGGGCTTCTAAAACAGCGAAAGGCACCTGGGAGAGGGGAGAGGGCAGGGGCCTGGTCTGCGACTCTGTCCCAGCACCCTAGCGACGCAGAGCACCTCCGTGCCCTGCTCTGGGTCTTATTCTCTCCGTTTAGACACTAGGTCCCTGCAGCTCTGAGTAGCTGTGGGGCCCCGGCTGAGGCGAGGTGAGGAGGCACACAGAGTCAGATCAGGGACCTGATGAATGGGTTACCTGGGGATGGGTAAGTAACTCCTACCAGTTATTACGTTGCGGAATGGAGCGCTCGGCACCAGGGAGGCACAGGCTGTAGCCCATTCCATTTCATTCATTCATTCATTCCACAAACATAACCAGGCACCGAGCTGCAGGCTGAATCTGCTAGATTTGGGAGGGTAAACAGAACGAGCGCTCCGAAAGCCAAAACGCAAAGCAAGCCTTGATGAGTGCGCTAAAAAGGACTTTCCTAAGTTCCTTCCATCCTCACAACTTTCCGGGTCTTCTGTCCATTTCTTGGACGAGAAAACGGAGGCCCAGAGAGGTAAAGGACTTGGTCAAGACCCTGTTGCTTAGGTCTCGCCCAGATCTTCTGGCTAGCCAGAATCGAGGTTTCAGATTCCCGCAGTCTCAGGCCACTGTCCCAAGCTGCCCGAAGCTGGGGAGGCCCCGTCCAGCTCCCGGAAGGCTGAGGGAGGTGAGCGCCAGGGAAGGGCTGGGCCAGAGGACGCGCTGGCCTGGAGGCAGGGAGAGGCCTGGCGCGGGAGGGGGTGCGGGGGCGGGGACGGTTTGGGGGGTCGGGTACAGCCAGGCCGCCCGAACTCCCGGGTGCGCAGCCCCTGGCGCCTGGAGCGCAAGCGGCTAGGTGCGCGCGAGTGGCAGCCGCGCTTGGGTCGGTCCGCTACGGTCGGGCCGGGGTCGGGCTCCGAGGCGCCAGCGGGGGTGAGGCGGGCCGCGAGGGCAGCCCTGCAGTGCCCGCAGCGGCGGGCTGGGGGAGCTGTGCCCGCCTGTCCCCAAGGCCCTGGCGGGGACCCGGCAGCTGGGTCGCCGCGCCTTTAGCCGGGCCGGGCTAGGCGGCGCGCAGCCAGGCGTGCCTGGAAAGGGCTCGGGCCCCAAATCTTCCCGGGCGCCGGGCCGGGGAGGCCCCCGGAGAAGCCCAGTCCCGCGGGCAAGGGCGGCAGCTACCGCTGCCTCTCCGGCCCGCCCCCGGGGGGTGTCCCGGGCCGCTGGGCCCGCCCAGGTAACCCCATCCTCGGCCCGCCCCCGGCCCGCCCCCCCGGCCGCCCGCCCGCCTCCACGGCCGCCGCCGCCGCCGCATCCCGGCTCTTGGGCGGCGCTGACAGTCTGGTCCGCGCCGGGCAGCGGGCGCAGCAGCGGGCAGGGCTGCCGGCAGGCACGGAGGCAGAGCCCCGCCGCGCGCGCCCCGGCCCGCGCCCGGCGCCGCGCCCCAGCTCACCCGTGGGGTGCCCACCTGCCGCCCCGACGGGAGGCCCCCCGCGGCCGCAGCCGCTGCCCAGGGCCGGGCGCCCGCGGCGGCACCATGAGTCCCCGCTCCTGCCTGCGTTCGCTGCGCCTCCTCGTCTTCGCCGTCTTCTCGGCCGCCGCGAGCAACTGGCTGTAAGTCGGGCTGGGACCTGGCTGAGCCTGGCAGGGGCCGGGCGGGGCGGGGCAGCGGGCATGGGGGGCGCTCGGCAGGTGTCTCGGCAGCGGGACACGAGGCTCGCTCCCGCTCTCCACTGCCCGGGCCTCCCTTTGGACACCCCTCCTGCCCGGTCCGGCTCACAGCCCAGAGGCAGCAGGGGTGGCGGCGGCGTCCGCACCCATAGGCGGCCTGGGGCGCCCGAGAGCGCAAGGGGGTGCGAGCGCGGAGTGGCCGCCCGGGTGGGGTGTCGGGCGCGGTGCGCAGCCCAGGCTGGGCTGACAGGTCACCGAGGAAGCCCATTACGGGGAAGGACTCCGGGTCATAGCAGCAGGTTAATCCTGAGACGTCCAGGAGCGAGCTCCCCGCGCCGCGCTGCGCCGCGCTGCGGGCTGGGCTGGAGGCGTGCAGGGACCTGTTTCTGCTTGGGGGGCGGGAGCTAGGGAGAGAAGGAGAGAAGGGACCAGGACGTAGGGCCTCCGAGGGCCCTTGGCTGGCGCTGGCTGGCCCTCGTTCTCCCTGGGGCAAGAAGAAACTCCGTCCAGCCCTGAAAGGGACAACAGCCCCCCACCTCTCGGCTAAGGAGGGTGGGGTGGTGACTGCTGGTGACCTGTCTGTTTCTTTTTGAGGGCCTGACTCAGGGGACTGCCTGTGAAGGGACAGAAGGTTGGCTGGGAGGTGTGGGGGGATTTTTAAGGGATGAGCTTGGGTGAGCGAGTCCACAGGGAAGCAAGAGGACCCTAGACTCCTTCTCCATCCCCCCTCGGTGACTGTTCCCCAGGCTCCAGGCTCAACCCTGGCCCAGAGTGCTGCCCCCATCCTCTGTGGGCAGCCAGTGGGGAGCCAAGCTCCAATATTGATCTGAAAAGCATGAGGTGGGAAGGGGGTTAGCCAACAGTGTAGCCGGGTTTCCATGGAGACAGCGGGAGAGGAAAAAATTCCCTCTGCATCAAGACCAAAGAACAAATATCTCCCATGAAATTGCCCCGAGTGTCCAATGGCTGTTGCTATGAGGTCATTGTGGCCAGTCGGGGCCCTGCAGGCGGGAAGGAGACTGTTCGTTGGGGTCCGAGCCACCCAGGGCTTGGGGGACGGAGGTGATGTGGAATTCTCCCAGCTGTTGGGAGCGAGGACTCCGAGGCCGCCTGAAGTGGCTGTAGAGCTTTTGTTTTTCTTGGAGCCTTAATTTGATTAACACTTCAGGGGCAGTGGCACAGCGTACAGAATCCAGGGCATCCCCACCTCCTCCCACGGCCCGCCCTGCACACCAGCCCCTTGAGTGGGGTATGAATCGCAGAGCTGAGGAGGGGAGCTGACTTGCACTTGAGGGAGTCTGGGGTCCTTGGAGCTGACTCTTGAAAGCACGGGTTCAGAGCTGGGTCTCCACAGGGAATGTGAGCATCAGGGAGAGTGAGCGCTGGGTCTGACCGCCCAGCAGAGGGCCCCAGAAGGGCCGAGAGAGAAGTGGCAGTTCCAGGGTCTGACCCAGGCCTTCAGGGAAGGAATGACATGCACAGTGGAAAGTTCCTCAAGAGCATCTAGTGCTTGGGCTCCAGTTACAGATGAGGAAACTTAGGCCCCAGGAGGGGAAGCTACTTGCCCAAACTCAGAGCTCAGAACTGAACCCAGGTGCTTCGACTCCCAGGCAGTGACATGCCCCCTTCCCTGGAGCCACCCCAGAGTTGAGCCGATGCGACCCAGGCAGTGTCACATCCAAGCCCAAAATCCCAGCCCCAGCTTTGGGTCACGCAAACCATGGGGTATTTCAACAGCTCAGTTCTCATTCTGGTGCCATGGCAGAGGTTGGGGGGAGTGTGGGTGAGGAGGGCAGCCTGGAGGGAGAAGCAAGGTTGGCAAACCTCTTCTCTGCAACAGAGACGGTTCAAGTTGCCACAGAGCAGTCTCTGGATGACCCCCTCACTGCCGCTCCACCCTGAGCTTTGGGCTTTGAGCCAAGGGTCTCTGCTTAGCCCACAGCAGAAGGGACAGGGACTCCCCGGGACCCTACCCAACCAGAGAGGCTGCGATGGAGCAGAAATCTCTGGGCACACCCAAGACTAGATCATGTGCCTTGAATCTATCACCCTCCAACCGTCCCCAGGCCAGGGACTGAGTCAGCTCTGGAGGAAATCTGTGTCACTGCCTGGACTTCCAGGAGCTTAGGGTCAAGGGAGAAAGACAAGATAAAAGCAAAACCATGAAAGGGTGGGGTAGTGTACGTGGTGTTGCTGGCAGAGGAAAGAGTTAAGTGTGGGCCAGAGCAGTCACGAAGTGGGGGACTTGGCCTGGAGGTTAGAATCTTGACAATAAGAATAATAATTACGATAGCTCCCACTGTACTCTCTAAACCCTGACAACATCTGAATCCTATTTCACAGATGAGAAAATTGGGGACCACAAAGGCAATTGCCCAAAGTCACCTAGCTAGTAAATGGCAGAAGGATCTGATCCAAAACCTGCCCCTAGAAAGAAAAGCTTCGGGCAGGCAGGCCTGTGGCTGGCAGTGTCTTTTCGAGTGTGAGCTATGCTGGAGGTCTGGCCCCCAGAGGATGGCTGGCAGCGCTCTCAGAGGGGCAAGGCCTGGCTATCCATTCCCCTTCTAGTACCTGGCGTCAGGCTTCAGTCCAGGGCCGGCTGGCTGGCCTGGTGCAAGAGCCCATGCTGTCTGTTGTCTCAGAAGGGCGGGTGGCCTGGCAGGGAGGCCAGGTGTCCCGCTGCGTGCAGCTGTTGGACAGGACGAAGCCTGGAGCTGGGAGGGCTCCGCAGCCTGAGGCCTGGGCAAGCCCAGAGAAGCTGGAAGCTGTTGATTAGACTTGTGTCTGGCACGCGGAGTGAGTTGACAGCTTGTGGTAGCTCCCACCACTGAGGGAGGGATGGATGGGTGGATGAAAACCGCCCATCAGTGGAAGGCCTGGACTTCGCCGCAGACTTAGGCTTCGAAATGTCTCTGACTGTTCCCTCAGGCTCTGGGGCTGTGCTGGGAGTCGGGAGACTGGGTTCCCGTCCCAGCTCTGCCCCACATATTGGGTGACCTTGGATGGGCCTCTTCCATCCTCTGGGCGGCAGTCCTCAGCAGATTGCCCTGAACTCCAAATGGAGGAAGTCCTGGGAAGAGTTAGAGAATAGACAGGCTAAGGTGTCATTATTTCGGATTTCCTGGAGGAAGGCAGTGGCACACCAAGCTGGGGTCCCCGCAGAGGCTGGCTAGGCAGGCAGCCTGCGCTGCTCTCCAAGACAGCCCAGTGGAAGCGGCTAAGAGCTGGGTCTCCGGGACGACACACAGCCTGCAGTTCCATCCAGTGCTGTTGCTGACCAGCTCAGGGACCGTGAACATGTCACTCAGCCTCTCTGAGCCTCGGGAGCCTCGTCTGTAAAATGGCCCCCACAGCTGGGGGCTTGTGAGGCAAGAGAGAGGCCACACGTGAAGCATCTGAGCACAGTACCAGGCACACCGAAGGAAACGGTAGCTGTGGCGGCTGCTGGAAGCCGAGGGCTGCCATCTGTAAGATGGGGGTGTCGGGGCCCTGCTTACAAGAACAATGGAGAGAACAGGCTTTCGGGCTGCTGCTCCCAAGACCCGTTTACCCCGGACTATTCTGTCCAGATCCTGCGATCTTACACAGGCCACACATGTAGGATTTTAGGCGGCTTCCACCTTGTTCTTCAACCAGGGCCCCTACAGGAGCCCCGCCTGGCTCCCAGGCAAATCCCACTGACCTGAGGAGGGGTTGCTGGGAGAGCCCTTTGGTGCCACCGGGGGAGACATCAGGTTCCTCACCGGATTGGACTTTCCACAGGTGTGCATGTCCCAGCCCAGTTCCCGTGCATCTGCTCGCCCAACGGCCTATGTAACTCCCTTGGCCACAGGCAGAGCGAGACATGGCACTGGGCACAACTCGCTGGGCCAGACATGTGCGGAGCCAGCCCAGATGTCAGCGCCAGCCCCACAGGCAAAGGTGTGGCCTGTCTCCCCCGGGAAGTGTCCCCCTAGTCCCCAGCTAAAAAGGATCCCTCTCTCCCTTCTAAATAGTAAAAGCCTGTCCTCTTGGAGCTCCTCTAATGGCTCTGGGCATTGACCACAATCACTCACACACGCACAGCCCTTTACAGTTTACACCAGGATATCTTAAATTGCCCCATTGATACTTGGAGCCTGTCCTGTGCACGGTGGGATATTTAGCTGCATCCCTGGCCTCTGTCCACTCGATGCCAGTAGGAACCCCCTCAGATGACAACCGAAAATGTCTCCAGACATTGCCAAATACTCCCAGCGAGGTAAAAGCACCCCTGTGTGAGAATCAGTGGTTTACAAAGCACTTTCACACCCACTGCCCTATCAGAACCACATAACCTCTTCCCCGCCCTTGTTCAGAGGAAGGAGATTGTATTCTTTTCAGTCCCACTTCAGCGGCCCAGAGCCGCAGTGACTTCTCCAAGGACATTCTGAAAATCAGAAGCAGGACTTGAAATTGACTTACTCTCCCACTTCCAGATTTCCTGGTTTTTAGTCCCCGCCTGTAGAACTATTCTGTATTATATATAGCTGTCATCCAGCAGTGTGGCTGCTTCTTCTACAAGGTTATAAACATCAGGGGGCTGAGGCCGTGGCATAAACACCTCTCAGCGCCCTCGGAGTGCCTGACACACGTCTGATGTGCAGTCGGTCCTTGGTCAATACATGATGCTTAAAGAGAGGAAGGGCTTGTTCCCTCCAAAGGGTTTTAAGTTGTGGTCAAATGGTGCCCTATCTTCAGAGACCTCGAGTGGGATGGAGGTCCCGCTCCACTTCCCTGAGTCTCGGGTGATGCTAAGATGTGCCAAAGTGGGTGTCAGGAAGTGTGTCTGTCACCCAGCAGATCTGCTGCTCTGGCCTCGGCTCCCCAGCTAGGGCGTGCCCCTCAGAGCCAGGTTAAGAGCTGTCTATACCCCTCACCCTCCATTGCAGGGCCCCAAGACCAGGCTCTGCCTGAGGGGTTTGCTCAGGCGGCAGTCACGACCCAGCTGTCTGCTATGGCTTGACTTTCTTCCCTCAACCCTGGATTAGCAATTGAGCAACTCAGCAAGCATCTGACAAGGCAGTGCTCCCCAAACCTGTTGAAACTCGCCCAACTCAGGCCCTGTGGGTGCATTTGGAAAGCTGAGCATTTGCACCAAGCCTCCTCTTCTTGTTCCTCCCTCTGGGAAGAAGGGCTTGGTCTGAGCCAGCCTGGCACAGAGTTGGCCAGAGAACCACTAATGGGAGTGACAGCTGCACGCCATTGGCCCCTCCGGTCACCCCCACTCCAAGCAAGCTTGCAAGAGCCTCGGCCGGTTTGCTCGGCAAGCTCGGCTGGAAGGCCAAGCAGCGACCCCGTGGTTGCTGTCCAGATTTCCACAGGAGTTGCCAGGTTTTATCTCCGAGTCCTGAACTGCTTCTTCTGTGATTCAGCCAGACCCAGGAGAAGGCTCGCTCCCTGCCCTGACCCCACCAGCTCCTCTTCCCATCCGAATCCCTCTCCACCTCCCCCATGTCCTGGCAAACTTGGAACCAAACTCAAAGAGATCCCTGGCCAAGTCAGAACCCCCGCAGCGGAAGGGACCTGGTCTGAGAAGAGAAGGGGAGGGAGGGGGGTGGGAAGAGGGAGTGATGCACCGGGGAGGGAGAGAACCTCGTGACAGCTCACAGCTCAGGAGGGAACTTTGGAGAGGCCCATTCGAAGCAGCAGGAAATTGCCCATGAGACTAGAGGGGCCTCTTTTCTGCTGTGACTCTGAATGGTCCTTTCAGACCCTATTTCTCACTCCGCTCACACACAAGTCCTATCACACAGGATCGGGTCACAGGAAATCTTCCCCACGAGCTGGAGACCACAGGGCTTTCCTCTTGAGTCAAAAGTATGCTGGCACCCCAGGCAGAGAGGACGAATCACAGCCTTCAGAGTGAGAGGAGCTCTCAGAGATCATCAGCTCAACCCCCTCGCAGGACACTGAGCCTCCAAGCAGCAGTGAGGGGGTGGGGCTCTATGCCCCATTCAGTCACAGCAAACACTTATTTGTTAAGACCTGCTCCATCAGGCTCTGTGCTAGGCGCTTGGGGTCAGATAGCATATTAGTGGCAGGGCTGGAACTCCATCCCAGGTCTCCTGTCTTTCCAGGGCTTTTCCTGCAGCTGATGAAAGCAGACCGGCAGCCCCTCCCCTAGCCAGTCATTCTCTGCTGGAGGTGGTGAGCAACTGGAGCAAGGAAGGAACCAACATTTTCCCATCTGCCCTGTTGGGGTGGGAGTATGGGCTTGGCCACAGGGTCTCCCAGGATTGGGCTTTTAGTAGGGATCCACCATAGCCAAGGAACTCACTAGAAACCTGAAGCCACCAGAGCACAAGCCTCACTCCAGGAAGCCGGCGCTGGACAGCTCAGCTGGGGTTTCACCCAACCCTCCTTGCTCCCTGCCACCCCCAGGCTGCCTCGGTGGAACTGGGGAGGGCAGTTCAATCGCTCCATGGCTACACAGGCAAGAAAGGCACTCGGGACGAGGGGTGGATGGGCCTTTGTGAGGCAGAAGCTCTCTGCTGGCAAATTAGAGGACAAGACAAGGTCAGCAAGTGCCCTAAATGTGACACGCACTCACACCCTCCAAACACACCTGCCCTCGGGACAGAAGGAAAGTTCTTACCTTCTGGCACAGCCCTGGGGTCATCCAGGTTCAGGTCTGAGCGGCCACTTTGTAGCCCTGAGTCAACCACCAGCCCCCCTGGGAACAAACACTGTGAGATGGGAAATGTGGGCGGCGGGGTGGGGGGGTGTCTCCCAGACAGGAAGTGGGAGACACGGAGCCCTCAGGAATGAAATGTGGGAGCTGGGACAGCAGGGTAATAGATGTAATGGAAACTGGGAAACCGAGAGACAGAAAACAGGGGTGCTGAATCTTCTGAGGGTGGGAGTAAAAGGAGCTAGGGATCCCAGGAGACAGGAGGAGGCGGACTGGTGCCCTAGGGTGCAGAAGTGGGGACTTGGGCTCCAGAGGAGGCCATCTCCCCCCGCCCAACTGAGGAAATGCACTTGGAGCAGAGAAAACCAGGCCTGGGCGTGGAGAACTCTGGAGCGACGCTAAACCTGGGCAGCACCCACCACCCCACAGCCACTACGAGTATCTCCAAGGCCAGCGTCTCCTCACTGGTGGCCCCGCCCAGGGTTTCAGGCCAGTGGCAGCAGCTCCTTTTGTGGCCCCAAAAGCTGCAGAGACCACGGACCCAGATACCATCCAAGCAGCCACATAACCCCTCAGACATCTCGCTCCTAAAAGCAGTACCCCAGTACCCCTCACTCCTAAAAGCAGCCCAGACGCCCTCCCTGTAGTGCAGAAAAGACATGGGGCTCTGAAAAGGGTCATCAGTGGAAGCAGCAGGAAACCACCTTCCTCCAGTCATTGTCCACTGGTGCCAAACCATCATGCTTTCGGAAGCCTGGGCCATCTCTGGGACTGATCAGCCAGCCCAGGGTGAGGAGCCAGAATGGCCTGTTTTCAAATCCTGACCACCCCCGACCGGCCGCATGGCCATGAACACGTGTCTCTGAGCCTCAGCTTCCTCATCTACAAAAGGGAGGGGACGATTCCTACCTGGCCAATCCTGAATGGACGTAGTAAGGATATAGTAAAGCATGTGACTATTTGAAGGGCACAAGTGACAGGGGGTGTCAGGTGCCTCTTTTCCAGTCATCTAGTCCCACAAATGGTTCGGGAACACCTGAGCTTGTCCTGGACACCCGCTGTCCCTGCCCTCCTCACCCCAGTGTCCTCAGCATCTCATGTCCTAACACCATCCCCCGCCACCCCCTCCCATCCCTCATACTCCTGGTCCCTGAAGCATCCATCTGATAGGCCAGGAGTGCCAGGTAAACATGTTCCCTAACTCTACATCCTCTGTCTGGAGATCCTGTCAAAAGCCTTCCTTTGGGATCGAGGCTGAGGTGACCCACTATTCCAGGAGGGAGTGTGTCCTCCCCTAAATGTGCTCAGCTGAAAAAAAGTGTTGGGGACCCAGGTCTAAGAGAGCTGACAGAGTCGAGCAAAGCAGACAAATGAGCAGAACTGGCCTGAGGTCCAGCAGGGGCCCAACTCAAGGGGTTGTGACAAGGCTCTAAGATGGTGATGGTGATGATCACGGTGATGGTAAACGTTCTAATAGTGATGACAATATAATAATGTGGCCAACAGGGGAAGAGTGCCTACTATGTGAACACTGAACTCATTTAAGACTCCTGAAATAAGAACTACTATTCTCCCCATTCCATAGATGGAGACACTGAGGCTTGGCGATGCTCACTAACGCGCCTCAGGTAGCACAGAGGTGGGGTGCCGACCCAGCCTGTCGTCCCCCTTGCACAGTGTGCCACACTGCCTACCACGCTCAGGGATAAGAGGAGGGGAGAGGACGGCAGGATCCTGAGACCATGGGTACAGAAATGTTCAAAGACTTGGATAACTGGGTTGTGGGGGGAGCCGTGGTAGGGATCTTGAGGAACCAGGTACTCTCCACCTCCCACGAGAACACAGTTCTGGATGGGCTCTGTGTCACTTTTACTGTCACCTGGCCCCACGTCCCCCCAAGTGGCTCACTGCTCAGCAGGCACTTGGTTTCCTTCGGGCTCCTCCTCCCTCTCACTTGGCCTTCCTCCTCCCTGGTGTCACAGGCAGGACCGCTCCTGAGGAGGCTCTAAATGTGGCCCAAGCAGGCAGGGAGGCCAGAGGGAGGGGGCAGAGAGGCCTGGGCCGGCGTCCCAGCCCCCACCTGGACACCCGCAGGGCCAGGACCCATGACACTGATCTGCTTGGCCTCCCAAACGCTCTAGCCACTTCCCATCTCCTCTCCTCTGGACACACAGAGGAAGAGCCAGGGAGGAGTCCCAGAGGTGCGGATTTTCCTCTAGGAATTTGTATATTTTTTTTAAAAAGCAAGCAAACCTGGAAAAGCTTGGGACAAGCCCAGCTAATTTTAGTTTCTAATGAAAACAGCAGGTGGCCGAGAGGATCTGATCTCCCTGGCAGGGCCAGGGCCCTCCAGCCTTGCAGGCTGCCGGCACGGGCCGGGGTGCGGGGAGGGCCTCCTGGGAGGAGCCTGAAGGACCTGCAGCCCCTGCTTGAAAAGATGGGGCACGAGCTGGCTGGCAGCGCAGCCGGGGTGGCCTGGGCTGGTGGGGTAACCTGATCGATGGCACGGCTGTGGCTAGAGTCCTGGGTGGCCAGAGCAGCAGGTGGCAAATTGCTAAGCCTGTACTCAGCAGAGGCAGGAAGAAGCCTAAACTGGGGCAACGCAACTAGGACGAGAGGAGAAGCAGGGATGGCCGAGGCCCTCCACGGGTCGGCCCGGCCCGGCCCGGCCCAGCCCGGCCCAGCGGTAGCCAAGACCGATCATGCCCAGGCTCTGTCTTCCCCAGAAATGGCTTTGTGCAGTCGACATTTGAGCCCAGCCCAGCTCCAGGGTCAGCAGGTGGCACACATGTCTCTGGGGGAAAGGTTGAGCCACCTTAGGGTACAGAGAGGGGGTTCCTGAGGTCCCCAGGACCAGGTGGGCCTAGCCCCTAAGGGGCTCCAAGCCCTTGGCAGACCGAAAGGCTGTCCCTCACCCACACGCACTCACACCGTCCTCACCTACCCTGAGTGCTCTGCCGGGAGGTGAGCAGAGGGCACCTGGTCAGGACAGAGCCCTCTGTTCACGCTGAGAGTTTTTATTAAACCCGTTCTATGTGCTGCCCCCTGCCCTAGGCACTGAGGAGACCCCAGGCTGACAGGACACCACAGTACAGATCCACAACCAGGGTGCAGGGGAAACAGCGTCCCCAGTCAGAGCTGGATTTGCATGCCAAGCTTTGTCACTCACTAGCTGGGTGACTTTGGGCGAGTCACTGCGCTTCTTCAGGCCTCAGTTTGCTCATCTGTGAAATGAGGTCAGACGCCGTAAGGATACCAGACAAGGAAGCAAAGCAGGGGGTAGCCCGTGATGCCCGGGTCCTCACTCTCTCCACCCCATTTCCAGCTCCATTTCTAGCTCTGGCACCCAGCCCTTCCCAGGCAAGACCATGGGCTCTGGGAGAACCAGGGTGGGGGTGGGGCTGTGCCTTCTGCGGCGTGGAAGAGGACAGCTGCCGGGCCAGATAAAGGCAGGGGCTGGGGGTGGTGGGCATCGGTGCCAGCCGTGGGGGCAGGGACGCTCCTCAGCGGAAGAGGTTTCTCAGCTTCTTCCTGGAAGCTGTCCCAGTGACTCACAGCCGTGGCAGCCCAGCAGCTCACCCCTAAATCCCTACTACTGTTATTTCAGCCCATCTCCCCTTGTTGAGCTCTGAGCCTCAGGGAGGGAGGGAGGAGGCCCCTCTGGTCCATCTTACTCCTCATTCAATGGCAGGAGCTCCATCTATCATCCTGGCGTGGGCCCAGGAGGCCTTTGAGTCTTGGAACCCCCATCCCAGTCTGTAGAAGCAGGGCTGCCAACTGTGACAGTGGCAATGGCCACACAGACCCACTGGTTTATTGTACCCATGAGGAGACGGGTTCTGAGAGGGGGCAGGGACTTGCCCAAGGTCACACAGTGGGTTGGTGGCCCAGCCAGGCCTCCCTCACCTGCTCCCCCTGTCCATAGAGCCCCTGCCCCTGAGCGCCCCCCTTCCCCTGAAGCCAGGACCCAGCACTGTCCAACCTGGCCCCTTGGCTAGATACAGAGGGAGCATAGGTTGAGATGGGACAGGCCAACTCTGTGCTCTCATGTCACAGAGAACATAGGTGCCCCCACTCTTCTCCAAGAGGCCAACCCTGGGTCTGAGCTGGAAAGGATCCAACTTGAGGCCCAACTTCTAGTCCCCTCACTCGTGGCCTCCCAAACAGGGACCTGGCCCATAGCCAGTAGCTGGGCTCTTGGCGCCCCCTGCAGGTCAAGAGCACCAGGTGGACCTGCTCTGCAGGGGACTCCTTCCCTCAGCTGGCAGTGGCCTGGGAGCACCCAGGGAGCACTGAGGAGCCAAGTGTCCTCCTTGCTTTGCAGATGCACCCTCTCCCTGCCCCTCAACCACCTTCCTGCCCGGGGTCCCTCTGAGAGGCTCAGGCTTCTGCCAGGACACTGCATCTCTGTGCATCTGCTAGGCAGGACCTGGTAGAGAAGACAGGGGTGCCCCCCGGGAAGGCAAGAGAAGATAGGTTGGATCACCTCAGCCCGAGATCACCCACCTCTCATTAGCCAGCCAGTGCTGCCAGGGAAGGGAGAGATCCTCACAGCCATGGTGCCCAGCTCAGAGCCAGATGCAGCAGCCACATTAAATCACATTAATTTCTGCACCGGCTGGTGTGGCTCAGTGGATTGAGTGCCGGTCTGCGAAGCAAAGGGTCGCCAGTTCGATTCCCAGTCAGGGTACATGCCTGGGTTGCAGGCCAGGTCCCCAGTATGGGGCAAGTGAGAGGCAACTACACATTGGTGTTTCTCTCCCTCTGTTTCTCTCTCCTTTCCCCCCTCTAAAAATAAATAAAATATTTTGTAAAATTCACATTAGTTTCTAATTTCTCACAGCAGCCCTCTGGGATAGGAACCATTCTCTCTCCACTTCTAGATGAAGAAAGCCAGGTAGATAAAGAAAGGCGGGCTCAGACAGGCCGCACAGCCAGAGAGCTGACACTGCTGCGAGGAGGAAAGTGGGTCCCAGAATCAGATCTCCCTCAGGCTGAGAAGGGAACACCCCCAGTAGTTACCCAAGAGCTTCCCCTAAAGGACCCTCCAGGCCAATGTCAGCCTGGCGTCACAGCTGCTCCTGGAAATGTGTTAAAAGACCAGATGCCCACCTGGAGTGGGGTCTAGGCACCTGTGCTTTCAACAAAGCTCACGAATGTTTCGCTGCACAGCCAGGTTTGAGAACCATCACTCTGGTCCAACCCACATGCCTGGCAAATCGAATCCAGCTGCTGCTTGCACACCTCCAGGGACGGAGAGCTCGGCGACAGGAGGCAGCCCGCCAGCTGCACCTTGGCTGTGCTCCCTAAGTTGAATGAGCCCAGGTCCCAACAGCTTCTGGCCACTGGTGTCAATTCCAGTCACTGAGCCACATAAGAGAACAATGTCTCTACCAATGGCTTTGAAGTCAGGTTCGAGTCCTGGCTCCACTTCTTACTATCGGTATGGTTTTGCACAGAAGGCAAATTGCTTAACCTGTCTGTGCCTCAGTTTCCTCCTCTGTAAAATGAGAGTTTGCTGTATTTCTGAGAAGTTAAATGCAATAATGTAAGTAAAGTACTTAGCCCCCTAAGTTCCATAAAAGTTTGCTATTTTTATTATCATCATAAAAATTTTCCATCTTTTCATGGAGTTTTCTGTGTACTTTTCTTTTTGGTCACCATTCATTCACTCCTTCATTCAGAAAACAATTGTTGAGTTCCTGCCCCATTGCCTCAGACTTGCCTCAGACCACCTTTCACATACAAGATCCCTTTTGCCTTCCAGAGTCACCGCCAGCTCTCCTCCCACCATTAGGCTGCCACTTGTACACCTACTATGTACCAGGGACACTGGCGGTGGGGGATGACAGGCTGAGGGGCAGCAGTTGCAGCAAAAGCCACGGGGACATCCAGACCTGGGCTCCAATCCAGGTCCACCCTTACAAACCAGATGACCTTGAGCCAGTTACTTTACTCCTCTGAAACATAATTGGCGCGTCATAGGTGCTCAGTTAATACATTCCCCCTTCCCTTGAAAGAGGGATCGCTTCTTCCTCACCGGCCTTTCGCCATCCTAATGAGCAGTTTTTGTGTCTTGCTCCCGGCCCCCTTGCCTCCTGGACCAAATCACACAGTGTCTGTCATTAGGCGAGGCAGAGCCTTCCTGAGCTCCTCAACCCACTGTGGAGGGGGGCGGGTAAGAGGGAGGCCCTGGGGGTTTGAAGGGGTTGGAGGCTCGGCTCTGGCACTTGCTATCTCTGTCGCCTTGGGTACAACACCCTCTTAGCCTTCATTCTGGAATCCATATGATGGGCATAATCCTGATCACCTAATAGATGCGAGGTAAGGACACCCCAGGATGGAGTTCCTGTCACTGTGCACAGCACATAGTAGGTGTTCAATGAATAGTACTGCTCTCTCCTGTCCCGCACTGAAATGGATATATTGAAGCTCCCTCTCCCCACATGTGCCTGGTCCCCGAGCTTCTTGACATGAATTATCCAGATCGTGATCCTTGCCATGACTCCAGGAGGTGCAGCCAGCACTGTCGCCCCATCTTCAGGCTGTAAAAACCCAAGGGGCTGAGGAGAGATCATGGCATCCTTGGTTTTTGAAGACTCCCTTGCCTGCCACCACCTGTCCATCTGACCATCCCCAGCCCCGCAGCCCTCACTGCCCTCATTGTCCCACCGGGTGCCGCAGCTCTGATGCTGGTCTCCAACTGATGGCTCTGGGATGTGGCTGGCAGTGAGGATCTTGGCTTTGCAGCCAGAAGGTGGGCTTAGGTCACTGGGGTCGCTGCCTGGGGGCAGGAAAGAGAGGCACCAGAGCAGACAGCGACTGTCCGCTAGGAGGCATCTCAACAGGAAGGTGAAGGAGCCCAGGGGCTGGAATAACATCCGGGCACAGACGCTGGTGCAGGGGCCACCCTGGGCAGGGAGGGACCCATGGGGTCTCTGCCTGCTTTGGCCAACTTGAGACAGAGGCCTTTTCGTGCAAGACAACACTTCCCTGCCCCAGCCCCAAGAGCTGGGCAGGAGGGCCCGTCACTGGATCCCGACAGAAGCTGATAGCCAGGACGCGCACTGGGACAAGTCGGTTCCCACAGACCTGCTGGGCATGACCTCATCTGGGAGTGGACAGGGAGGGGCGGGCTCTGCATTGCATTCCACCCTCACCATCCTCTCCCCAGGTACCTGGCCAAGCTGTCCTCGGTGGGGAGCATCTCAGAGGAGGAGACATGCGAGAAGCTCAAGGGCCTGATCCAGAGGCAGGTGCAGATGTGCAAGCGGAACCTGGAGGTGATGGACTCAGTGCGCCGCGGCGCCCAGCTCGCCATCGAGGAGTGCCAGTACCAGTTCCGGAACCGGCGCTGGAACTGCTCCACGCTCGACTCCCTGCCTGTCTTCGGCAAGGTGGTGACGCAAGGTGAGGGCGGGGCTCGCGGGGGTGCTAGGGGGCCAGCAGTGCCAAGGTGTGGACCCTCTGCCAGGGGGCCCCAGAAGAGACTGCCACGTCCTTGGCCGGGAAATGATACGCTCATTAGCGGCCGGACGAATCAGTCATTTATCAAGCGAAAACAGCACCTGCTCCAGCGAGGGCTTAGGGTGTGGATGGAGGTGCTGTGAGAGGGGCATGATCCAGGTGGGTGGGAGATCAAGCAGGAGAGACATCCGAGGAGGCTGCTGTTCTTGGTGCTGGGCAGCACTCTGCAGTGTGCGGTGTCTTCAGCCCTGGAGCTACTACCATCCAGTGTTACGAAGGAAGAAATTGAGGTTCAGACAGGGGCTCCTCGGAGGGCGAACAGCGGAATGAGAATTCAGACCTGGGCTCCAGACACCCAGCCCTGTTGTACCTTAGCACGCAGACTCTCATCCGTGAGCCCATTCCCATTCGCCTGTGCCTTTGATCACCCATACTGAGGTCCTCATCATGCCCAGCCCCGACACCCAGGGACAAACAGCACCAGTTCCTGTTGGGCTCTCATCAACAACCACAGCTTAGTAGAGGTAGAGGCTTATACACCAATAGCACTAACGGGGGACCAGACACTGTTCAAAGTGTTTTACCTCACCTGGCCCTTTGGCGGAGGCCTCCATGTTACAAAAGAAGAAACTGAGGCACACAGAGGGTTAAGTAACTTGCCCATGGTCACAGAACTAGAAAGTAGTGGAGCCAGGACTTGAGCCTAGGCATTCCAGCTCCAGGGTGTCACCCTGACCCACGATGAGAAAACTCTGTGATGGCGGGGACACAGGAGCCTTGGGAGCACAGGGGTGGACCCCTCCTCGGGCCAAGGCTGGGGCTCAGAGCAAGCATTCGCAAGAAGGTAAGCCCTCAGCTGAGACCAGAAATATAAGAAGGCATTAAGCCCAAGGAAGGTGGGCCAGGGCAGAGAGAATGTTCCATGCAACCAACTGGAAGGCTCCTTGAGAGGTCACCAGGTCAAGCCTCTGCCCTCGAGGAAGTGCTCTAAACCAGCTGCCTCTTTTTCTACTTCCTGAGCGTGAAACTGACACTCCCGAGCCACCAACAGTTGATGGGGCCCTACGCCTTGCTCAGGCAGCAGGAAGGCGTTGCCTGGGCCAACCTTTGTCTTGGCACCTGTGGTCCTGGACAGCGAGGGCTGCTGGGCTTGTGGCAAACCATTTGGATGTTGTTGGAAACCAACTGTGATAGAAATTTGGAAGCCATTCTCCAGGGAGCTGGCAGAGGCCAAAAAGGCACGATCATGCTTGGCATTGCTGAACGTTGCTGCTCCAGAGAAGAAGCTGAGGTCCAGTGAGCAGTCTGGTAGCAGAGGATTTCCCAGGACGATGGTGCCACTGCTGAGGGCCCGGGCTGCCTGTTTGGTGAAGCTCAGATACTAGGTCCAAATAACAGATTCTGAGCGTGGGAAGCCCCTCTGACACAGTAGGTGTTTGGCACCTGGGATGGACTAGGAGGTAGATCAGCAGGTTTCAGGTGCCAGGACCCCTCAAGCCGCCAGCCTTTGCACATGCTGTGTCCTCTACCCCAAATACCCAACCCTCTTTCTCTGCCAACTCAGCAGGTCCCTCCTCCAGTCTTCCCAGCTCCCATAAGCAGGTGGTTGCTTTTTTCCTCTGGGTTCTGAAGCACTTTGTCCATGCCAGGGCTGTTCCCAATTTTGTTGTTGTTTCCTTTTGTTTGTTTTTTTGGTAATTTTTTTTCTTTTGAAATAATTTCAAACTTACGGAAAAGCTGCAAAAATCGTACGTGGATTTGCCATATATACTCTTTAGCTAAATTCACCAACTATTCACATTTTAACCCACTTGCCCTGTCACTTTCTCTCTCTCAAAACACAAACACACACTCTTTTCTAAGCCACTTGTGTTCACATGGCTTTCACTACACCCTTTGGAGTGAACTGGGATGCCTGTCTCCCCCACCCCTAAACTTTGAGCTCTTCCAAGACAAGGGTGATGTCTCATTTACCGGCTTCCCAGCACCTGGCAGAGCCTGGCATGCAGGAGACAGGCAATGGATGTCTTCCAACGACAGGAAGCAAGTCAGGGCAAGGACTAGAGGGGCAAAGAAAGGCAAGTGTGGGTCAGTGCTGGCCTGAAGCCAGCGAGGGACCCCATTCCTCGCCTGTGCTTGCGACAGGAACTAAGGAGGGGCCCAGCCCTGGCTCAGCAAGTTTGGGAAGACACTGACAATCCTACCAGGCTTGGCTGTAATCTGGAACCTGCTCCAGATTACAGTTGGAGTGGCTTGGTCAAATGTCCAGTCCCCTCAGAGCTGAGTCACGGTGCCCTGCCACCACACTGGGCAGTCGTGTTTGAAGAAGTCTTCCCCTCCATCCATCTCCTCACTTTTGTATACTTTCATTTTCTTCCTGAGTAAAATTCCTCTGGGAAAAGCCTTAGTTTGTCTCCACTGAACAAGAGGAGAAGGGACCTGTCCATCCCGAGGCCAGCGTGCTACTCTCAGAAGGTGCAGGGGTTGACGAGGCAGCTGGAGGGAATGCATGGCAAGTGTGACCTCGAGCGGTGACTTCACTCCTCCGAGCCCCGGCATCTTCACCTGTCAGTGAGACCGGCAGGTGCGCTTACCTCATAGGGTTGTCACGAAGATTCAGTGACGTAATGCATGGCAGCACTTAGTGCAGACCCTAACCCAAGAAGAGCCGTCCGTCATCACCAGCTGCTGTCGTTTTTGGCGGCGGTGGTAGCAGCAGCCGCCGCCGCCGCTGGTCTGGGCAGGCCTCCCTCACGGCCCCCAGGCTCTGGGAACTGGGGGGCTTGGCCAGTACCACATTCATGAGCTGCCTGGCTGGGGTCATGACCTCAGACATGGAAGAGGCCAGAGGTGACAGATCGCCCCCAGAGCCAGGAACCCCCGCTTGTTGAGGGGTTCCTGTGTGCTGTCGGCATCAGATCACCCTGGCTCTTTGGGTGTGAAATATTGTCCCTGTTTCACAGCTGAGAAAGGGGCTCAGCAAACAGAGGGTGGTAACACGCCCAGGTCTGGGCCCTGCCAACTCCTGGCTGTGACATCTCCAGTAAGGTCCTTCCATTCCCTAGTCTCACCATCCTGCTCCCTATAAAGTGGAGACAATCCCAGAACCAACCTCTTGGGACTCCCGGGAGGATTCAGAGAGATGATGCCCCTGCAGGGCTAACTGGCTCCCACAGAGCCCCACACACCCCTGCCTCGGGCTCTCTTACTGCCAGAGGTCTCCCAGCCTCCAACTCTGTGCTCCCCCCACACCCATGCAGAAGAGGCCACCATCCTGCTTCTGTCCTACTGAGGTAAGACGGATGGTGAAATAATGGTGACTGATGAGGACAACGTGTGCTCTAGGCGAAAATCTACCAGAAACTTGGTGAAACTGGCATCTGGGGAAGCCAGGAATGGGGGCCAATAGGTGGTAGTTCTTGGCTGAGCAGGCGCTAAGAGCCAGATGTGTGATGACCTCTGTGCCATTTAGTCACTGCTTCATCCCAGGGCACAGAGCAGCACCTGCACATCGCAGGTGTTTGTTAAATGAATGAAAAGGGTTTGAGGATGGGAGGGAGAGCCATAGAGTCTGGCAAAGGTTGGAGGTTGCTGTGAGCAGGACGGGAAGGAGGGCTCTCAGAGAAGCTGGCCTGAGCAAGACAGGAGATGCGGGAAAGGCCGCTCAGACTCCTCCTGCTTCCATCTGCAGACAGCACGGGGCCTCCCCCTGCCTCTGCATCTCGCTCTGTGACCTTGACTGAGCTCCTGTCCTGGGAAAGGTGACCCAGTGAGCCCTGAGGCCCCTTTAGGTTCTGGCTGCCCCAGTCGGGAGGGGATATAGGGCACTGGTGGTGGCAAAGAGAAGATTCAGAATCTAGGCCCATCTCTCCACCCCCACGTGTCTAACATCACTGGGGACACTCTACTGATGGGAACGTCAGGTTGGATTTGAGAAGTAAATGCTTTTCATTCCTGGGTGGTCACTCACTAAAATCTGTGTTCTCATCTTTGTCCTCAAGAATATTGGCATCACGTCGGACCTAATGAGGGCGAGAACATGCCTCCCTTCTGGGTGACCTCTCAGGTCAGCCCTTTGGTGCCATCAGATCATTTAACGGGTGGGGGGTGGGAGACACCCGAGACATCCTGCCACTGAGCGTTGCTCGAGGACAAATTCACCTCGGTGCCCCCAGTGCACAGCACAGGGCTTACTTAGCTCACAGCAGGGGATCAATAAACGTTTGGTGAGATAGCAACAAGAAAGAGTCTCTGCCCTAAGGGGGCGTTTAGCCCAATGGCAAAGACACGGTCAGCTGACTGGCCTTCAGAGTGTATGTGCCCCGTGATACCGATTAGCAAATGAATAAAGTCGCATTATTCACCCAGCAGTAAGTGTCACATAGCTACTGTGTCTTGAGCGCCTACTATGTGCCAGGGACTAGACTAAGCACATTCCTTACTTTACCTCATCAGATTTCCAGAACCACCTGATGAGGTCAGTAATTTATTATCAGCCCCATTCTATGGACAAGACAGCTGAAATCACACACCTAGGAAGTGGCAGCACCAGGACTCCACCTCGGGCCTGCCTGGTGAGCACCCCGCTCTTTCCCAACCCCACCCATCTCCAAGCAGCTGTGAGGGGTCCACTCTGTGCTCAGCCCTGTGCTGGGTGCTAGGGGGCTAGAGCAGAAGTACAAGGACAGCCTGGTCCCAGGAGATTCGCATCTGGCTGCAGAGGCCAAACACACAAGCTACTTATGGTCTGCGACCCGACTCTGATTGCGAGGGCCAGGCGGGCCGGACAGTGAACACATGGTGGTGGGAGGGAAATGCCGAAGAAGTGTGAGGGTCTGGCCTGCCAAATGGCGGGACTTTCCCCATGTTCAAACTGGGAAAAGGAGGCTCAAAGAGGAGGGGTCTTAACACGGCTCTGTCCAGCTCCAAAGCCTTTCCTCTTCACCCTGTCCTACATCGTCTCTTAAGTCCAAAGAGGTTTCCTGGAGGTGACAGAACCAGAACTTAGACACAGGTGGATTTCAAAAAGAGGTGAGCTTTCACAGATAAGAGCAAAAGAAACTAGAAAGGTGGGCTGGGGAGAGAACGGAGAGTAAAGTCATTCTCAGAGACCCGTGCCCATCCTGCCCACCTCCCTAGGGACTACCACTGAATCTGCTTTGGAAACCCATGAGTTATGCTGGGGATGGCACTTCCACCAGGACACCTGCCAGGTGCCCATGGCTTCCTTTCCAGCCCAACTCAGCCTCATCCGGTTCTCCTCCAAACACTCCCTCTGGCTAGAATGCTTTTCCTTCCAACATCTGGGAGAGACGTCATATGTGATGTGCTCAGAATTGTTCCCTCTTGGCCACAGACTGGCTGAGAGACCCCAGACAAGCCATTGAGCCTCACTTTTTCCTCCACAGAGCAGAGCTGGAGGGAGCGGGTTGCTAAGGTTGTTGTCAGCCTTAGATAGAATATGCAAAGCCCCCAGCACCCTCAGAAAGGGGAACTATTACTGGAGCCATAAGGCAACGCTAAATTTCCAGTCGCAGGCAGCCTTAGCACATTAGCAAAGACAGCCCTGAGACAGGACCGGAGGACACACAGCACTTAGCCCAGTGCAGCTGGATGAGAAGGTGCCCTGGGAAGAAGAAAAAGGCAGCAAGAAAGGAGCTGAGTGTGGGGCGGACAGATGGCTCCATGAAAGAGGCAGAAGGTTGCAGGGCAGCTGCTAGCACCTTAGAGAGTCCTGCCTCACCCCAGGCCGACTCTGCTGTCCCAGGAGGACAGAGCCAGGCCTGTCTTTCTCCTGCAGCTGGAATAGGCAAGCCCCTGACCAGGGAGCAGTTATCTACCACGTGGCCAGGAACTCCTTTCTGCTGCACTCTAGGTGCACCACGACCCTCTTTCCCCCCCAGCAGTCTCTGCCCAGTGCCCAGTGCCCAAGTGCGCAAGGCCCCAGCCTGGGCGCCCTGGCAGTGGGGAGGAGCTGGACGGGGTCGCAGCACTAGAGTCAATGGGCTGAGACCCACGGACAGTTAGAAAAAGCTAGAGGAGCCAATGCCATCAGCTTTAGGGGCACGGTGGCATGGCCACATTCTCCGGGCCTTCCGGAGCCTATTGTGCTGAACACAGAGGCCAACCACTCACCATGCCCCAGTAAAGGACCCACGAAAGTAACTGGGCTTGTCCTACAGCACGTGAGATTTAGGATAGACTTGAGGAAGTTCTTTGCTTCACACACGGGCAGTGGGAGGAGATTGGCTGCATGTCTATTCCTAGGGGCTCCGGCTGTGGGGCAGGATAGCGTCAAGGTTGAAAGCTCTGGAGCCAGGATACCCGAGTTCCAATGTCAGTTCTACCACTTCCCAGCTGGGTTTTATTGGACAAGCTACTTCGCCACTCAGTACCTCAGTCTCCTCATCTGTAAAATGAAGATTAAGTCTCTACTTCGTAGGATTATTGTGAGAGTATATTAATTATGTGAGGTGCTTAGTGCCCAGCACAGAGTAAGGGCTCAGTGAGCTTCAGCTGTTTTTCTTATCTTCCTTCCAGAAAGCCTTCCTTCAGGCCCACTCCTAAGCTGAAAAAACCATAGCATCCTGTCCCCAAGGCCAGGAGAAGGGGAACCCAGAGTCCTGGCAGATGGGTGTTGGTTTGGGGAATGAGGCAGCGGTCTCCCTGGGCAACCTCACAGGGTGCCCTGCACCCCAGGGCCACGAGCACTCAAGGGAGGAGGTGAGGCCAGAGCTTGGGGTGGCCCAGGGCTGCCTGAGAGCCCAGAGACGCAAAGGAGAAAGGACCATGCCAGGCCAAGATCTGGGGCCCATGGCCCTATCTCCTGCTTTCCCTTCCCCCTTGGTCTTCGGGGCAAAGAATTGTGCTGGTTCAGGCCTGGAAATACCAGAAATACCAGAAACTAAAGTCGTCTCTCTTTGGGCGGCCACAGCACAAAACCGACCAACACGATCCTGCTATTAACCTCGATTAACTTGGAGAGGATTCCATCTCAGGCTGTCGAGGCCCCCGTGGCCCCAGCCAAGGCCCCTGATGCTGGCCCAAAATGGCCAGGCCAGGGCAGAGAGGGTAGGCAGTGGAGAGTGGGCGGTGGGCAGTATCCCCAGTTCAAGGGCCGAACCAAGAACAGGGCATCCTGAGCCACCAGGGCCTGAGCTGCCCCCACCCCAGCTCAGCTTTTTCTGCCGCCTGTCCACAGACACGGGCACAGAGGAGGTGATTGTTTGTGTCTGACCACGGCGACTGCTCCCCAGGGCAGCCGAGAGCACAGCCCTGGGTGTCGCAGAGGTAATTGCCAACCACGGGGCCAAAACCTGCCCCCTCCACTCCTGCGGACACAGACACTCCAGCGAGAGACAGAAGGACAGTCACGGGCACACAGAGGCCCTCACAGGGCCCGGGAGAGGAGCAGGGCCTGTCTGGTCACAGTCCCAGCCAGCCATGCACACACGCACCACACTTGCACTGCACACACACACACATCCTCCCTCCCACCACCCACACCCCCAGAAAGAGGCTCCACAGAAGCTACACCCCCTGAGGCACAGTTCCTGGGAGGATAAAAACACCCATTCAGGAAGGGGGAGAGGGCAGGCACCAAAATAGAACCGCCGAGAAGTCATGGGCGGAAGGGAAAGAACAGGCACAGCGGCAGGCAGCCCTGGGTCTGGGTCCTGGTTCTGTCACTTCCCTTCCCCAGACCTGCACTGGGCCATCTGCGAAATGGGAACAGATAAAGCTCCCGGTGGTAGGAAGCATGCCCTCACCAGCACGGTCGGGTGAACAGTAGGGGCCATTGTGACTACAACGTACTCTTAGGGAGATGCGGAAGCAACATGGAATCAGGAATAAGCGGGAAGGCCTGGGGCAGGAACCTAAGGTGTGGGGGACCCCTCAGAGCCCAGGGGGGCCAGCTGGGAAATAGGCACAAAAAGAACACAGGTTTTAGAGGCAGCCAGACCTGGGATAGCAATCCAGCCCACCACTCCACAGCTCTGTAGTCTTGTTACCATCAAATCACCTCTCTGAGCCTGTCTTCTCTCCCAAATGACGTGAATATCACCAGCCTTCCGGAGGGGGCTGTGAGAACAGCAACCCCACAGAGGCTAAGAGCAATGAAGCTGGACTGTCTGCTCACCACGTACCGTTGACTGATCTCTGTAAAATGGGGATGATGATAATATTGACCTCACGGGACCTGTGAGAATAAAATGCTCAGCATATGTGGAGACAGAGGGCAGTACCTGGCACACAGTAAGTGTACTTAACATCCGTGTGGTGAGAATTGCCAGCACAGTGTCACTCCTGGCCCGTGGGAGTCAGCCTGCCCCAGTTGTTCAGGTCCCACAAGCCCCCACCTCTGAAAAGGAGGATGCAGGAGGAGCACCGGGACCCAGCCCTGCCCTCCCTCTGCCCTCCGCAGGGACTCGGGAGGCGGCCTTCGTGTACGCCATCTCTTCGGCAGGTGTGGCTTTTGCAGTGACACGGGCGTGCAGCAGTGGGGAGCTGGAAAAGTGTGGCTGTGACCGGACAGTGCATGGGGTCAGCCCCCAGGGTAAGTGCAGGACGTGGGGAGGCCTGAGTGGGAGAGCAGGGGCCTGGCTGTCAGTTCACCCACGGCCCCTTCTGCCCACTGTGCCCCAGGCTTCCAGTGGTCAGGATGTTCAGACAATATCGCCTACGGTGTGGCCTTCTCACAGTCGTTCGTGGACGTGCGGGAGCGAAGCAAAGGGGCCTCATCCAGCCGGGCCCTCATGAACCTCCACAACAACGAGGCCGGCAGGAAGGTAGTGTGTCATTTCTTCCACCCCCATCGCCACCGCCACCGGGGCAGAGGTGGGCTCGGCATGGTCCCTGAGACACTCTCCCAACCCACGTACCATTCGGAAAACATTTGTTCAGGCTCTCACCAGCACCGGGCACCTGTCAGCCAGTGGGGTACAGGGCGGCAGGGTGGGGAGCAGACGGGAAGCAGGTGTCACGGAGCAGTGTGAGTGCCCCACCACAACACACGTGCTCCCCAACACGCCTTACCCATGCGTACTTATATACATAGGTATGTCTCTATCCCTTTGTCACTCACCCCCCTAATGAGTAGCACAGCTAGGATGTGAATCCTCTGTCACCGCAACAAAGATCATGGGCTTACGTCTGATACCACCTGCCTTCTCAATACCTACTGGTCAGGGTTTCTGTGCAAATTCAGTGCAGCCATGTTCTTCCCCATCATGTCACTCGTCACTCACTGTTTCATATGACACTGCCCTTTAAAATGTCCCTCTCCTGTCAACTGCACGTACCCCAAGGGCAGGAACAATATCTTCAACTGTCCCCAACACAACCAACCCACCACAGCATACAGTAGGTACTTAATAGAGGAAGCATGACAGTATCCCTTTCTTCAATTCTGCAGCATGCCCCCCAGCTGCGCCCCTGCTGTCTGGCCCCCTGCAGCCCCCCAGCTGCCCCTGACACATCTCCTGATGGCTCTCTCCCCTCCCCATGCCCTGCAGGCCATCCTGACACACATGCGGGTGGAGTGCAAGTGCCACGGGGTGTCGGGCTCCTGCGAAGTAAAGACGTGCTGGCGAGCCGTGCCACCCTTCCGCCAGGTGGGCCACGCACTGAAGGAGAAGTTTGATGGCGCCACCGAGGTGGAGCCACGCCGTGTGGGCTCCTCCAGGGCACTGGTGCCACGCAATGCGCAGTTCAAGCCACACACAGATGAGGACCTGGTGTACTTGGAGCCCAGCCCAGACTTCTGTGAGCAGGACATGCGCAGTGGCGTGCTGGGCACAAGGGGCCGCACGTGCAACAAGACGTCCAAGGCCATCGACGGCTGTGAGCTGCTGTGCTGTGGCCGTGGCTTCCACACAGCACAGGTGGAGCTGGCCGAGCGCTGCAGCTGCAAATTCCACTGGTGCTGCTTTGTCAAGTGTCGGCAGTGCCAACGGCTGGTGGAGCTGCACACGTGCCGGTGACTGCCATCCAGTCCACGCCCAGCAACCACCTAGTGGCCCCGGGAAGGCCGATAATTTAAATAGTCCCCTACCACCTACCCAAAAGATACTGGTTATATTTTTTTGTTTTGGTTTGGTTTTTGGGTCCTCATATTATTTATTACTGAAACCAGCCAGGTGACCCCAAGGGCATCAACTGGGGTCTCCCTGAAGCCTGAGTCTTTGTGGCTGCCACTGACCAAAGGGACCTTGCTCATGCTTCCAGCTGTCCACATGTGGCTGCTGCTGACCACTCAGTTGTCATCTGTATCCGTTTTTCTACTTGTAGACTTAAGGTGGGTAACAGGAGTGTTACAGCCGCATGCCTGCTGACCCTGCCATCTAGGGAAAGAGGTGGCCCTATGGCAGGGGGAACTCGGTGCCATTTTGCTGGAAGTTGCACCCCCACACATACACATGGACCCCTGGCAGCTTCAGCCTGGTGGCCTCGTCTTCTCAAGCACCCTAGAAAGGGAATGGGCAGATACCAGGTCAAGAGCAAAGGGTTAATTTCAGCCCTTCATGAGCAGCTGGAGGTTCAATTTCTGTGGGACCTTCCAGGCAGGAAGAACAGGTGAGATGAGGGCAAGAGAAGGCCACAGTCCCACCCTGGAGCCCAGCCTGCCTGGCTCCCCCAGAAAGGGAAATCCCCCACTCCCTGGTCCCTGGTCCCTCCCAGGCAGGAGTATAGTCTGCCATCCTAGATCAGAGATTCCAGTGGGGCCTTTGCAGTGACACCCCCATGAGTCTCCTCCTCACAGTGCTGCTCCTCCGTGAAACTAAGAATGGACGTGCTCATACACAGAGGAAAGGGTCATGTAGGAAAGCCCTCTCCCAACCATTACTTCCCTCAACCAAATTTACTGAGCAAATACTATGCTCTAGGACCTCCCTGTGCTGCGCCATCTCACTGGATAATGGAGAAGATTGGCATGCTTGTGCCAATTTCATGGCAAAAGTGGCAATGCTCAGCTGGGTCCCAAAGCAAGCAAGATGCAGAGGTAGAGACACAAAAGCCCTCCATCCAAGGCTCCTCCTGAGCTCCTCTACCCAAAGGCCCAGAAACTGCCGGTCTGCTTGGGTCTGAGGCTTGGGGAGGGGGGCTCTAGCTGGAGGAGAGGGGCTGCAAGGCAGATGGAGGCACAGACCACAGACTGAGCTAGAGCCCACGCGGTTCCTCAGGGCAGAGCAGGACCTGAGGAACCGGGTGGACAGCTGGAAGGCACCCCTGCCCCCGAGTATCTTGGGTACTAAAGAGTCCCGTAGAGACAGCCCTAGCTGCCCAGGCCTGGAACTGCACACCAGCCAGACCATCAGGAGCCCAGTCCAAACTTCTGTGAGCAAGACAAGCACAGAGCAAGACCTGGCCTGACCCACCTGCTTCCAGGGTGGGCTCCCAGCCACCTGAGAAACTCGCTGCCAGCCCAGTTTCCAGGCTTCCCCCACCGTGGGGCTCTAGGCTCCTGGTTTGAGGTCTTGAGCTCTGGGATGCCCAGTGGAGGTTCTCAGACCCCAAGCTCTTGGCTCCAGGGTTCAACATCTGAATTCAAAGTCCCAGATTCAGAATACAAGCTCTGGCCTGTAGAAGCTCTCTAGGCCTTGCGGTTTATGCCTCCTGGTGTTGGCTCCCTCAGAAAGAGGTCAACACTCTTGGCCTCCAGCCAAGCTCTCCGCTCACTGTCCACCCAAGAAGGCCAAAACCAAGTGCGATGCTGGAGCCACACTCGAATGTAGGGATAATCTTGGGGCAGGCAAGCTCTGATGTGGGTGAAAGCTGAGCCGACTAAGTGTCCCCACAGCTGCCCAGCTGGGCTCCCTGCTCCTCTGGAGGGCTCTGTGCAGCTGTCTGCTCAGTGCCAGGGAAAATACTATCCCTCAGTGGCACAGGCCAGACCCAGACAAAGGAAGCAGTGGGAACCTCTCCCCCTCCAGAGATAGGGCTGAGCCACTTTCCCCCACCCCGAAGTCCTATCCCCACAGCCAGGGGATTAGTAGGTCCAGGATGAATGCTGGTATGGAGGGCACTGTCTCCAGGAAGGAGCAAGAGGGCCTGTGTCCACTCACAGGCTTACCTTTCCGCCTGCTAGGGGGCTCCTCAAAGCAGATCCCCCTGGGGTTCTGAAGGGGGTAACCTCTGTGAAACAGACTAGATTCTAGGAACCTCCTCCCAGCCTTATGGCCACCACCATCACCAGCACCCCCAAGGCCAAAGGGATGCACAGCCACAGGAAAACGGAGCTTCTTTGGACATGCCCTCCTCCAAAATGTTCCAAATAGAGGAAGAACCAGCATAGGCCAGACACAGCCCACCAACTCTGCAAGCTGGCCAGTGTCCAAGTCCCAACTCACACCTTCTCCACTAATCTTGCCGCAGGCAAAGGTCATGTCCTCTGAGGCCTTGGGCTAGATAAGCCCCAGCTCTGGATGCTGCTGCCCCCTCTGCTGCCCCATCCCATCCTCCAATTTTTATACTAGGCTCCTTGCCATTGTGACATCCCCATGAAATAGTCTGATGCACGATAAAATGATTATTTCTTTATCTTGCAATTGTGGCAGTGATTTTTTGTAGAAGAGGAGAGACTTGGGAAAGGACGTGAAAAAAGCAGATAAACAGCAGCAATCTCTAGATATGGGCACTCTGTTTGCCCTCTTTCCCTGAGTGACTGGTTTGATGGCCACGAGTAAAGGACCCACCGGTATGCTGTCTGGAATTCACTTTTAACACACAGAGGCCATATGTGCATTTCACTGAGCCATGATCAGCTACTTGAATCTTGGCCTGAGCCAAGGCCTCAGCACCCCTCTTGAGGGCTGATGTGGAGGGGAGAGACCAACACAATGACAGGGGAGGGTATGGTGAAGTGGGTGCCACTTGAGGAGATAGGGAACAAATGAAATAGAGCCTATTTCCTCACAAGGACACAGGTATTCAAAGCCCTGGCTAGAAGTAAACTCCAGGATTGGAGCCAAGTCAAAATGAGGTGTCTGGATGGAAAATACCATATAACTCAAGTCACAGCTGATGGGGAGACCCAAGGGGGATTCTGAGGAACTTCACTCTAGTGAAGTCCTCATCCTCACCAAATGGGGCATGGCCTGTCTCCCCACCCATCACCCCCACTGCAGCAAATTCACACAAGCCTAGAAACAGGCTGGAAACTGCTTGGCTTTCCGTAAGTTCAGTACAAAATAAAAGGGCCGATGCAAAGTGCTTTCACGACAGCAGGAGTACACACACATTTGTGTAGAACTGGGGGAAGAGAGTAATAGAAGGAGGGAGGGCATGGGGTTTAGACTATGGGTGGAGAGAAAAGAACACCTCATCCTCAAAGCAGGGGCAAGCCAGAGAGAAGGGGCACTGGTGATAATCGAGCCCAAGATGGCAGAGTGGAGGGATGATGTCCATTCCCAACCATTTCTTAGAACTGTGAAAAGGACCCAAGCTCTGCACTCAGACATACCTGGGCTGGAGTCCCTTGGACAACTCCTTGTCCCTCTCTGGGACTCATTTTCTTCATTCAGAATATGGTGCTGCTCCCCTTGCCCCAATTTCAAATGGGACTAAATAATAAGAGAACCTATTTATTGGAGATGTTAAATGAAATAACATATGTAAAGCTCAATAAATGGCAGCTATTATTATAAATATTAGTATTATTTCCTTTTCAGGAGTGTAGGAAGCAGTTAAAGCAGCTCTAAGACTGAGGGGCCAGAAAGGGGGTAGAATAAGGAGGGAAGCAGAGAGAGTGGGGGATCGGTTAAGAGCTGAAGGCAGCTACCAAGGACTGTGGTCCTCCTCATCCCAGAGATCAGAAGCAAAACATGTCTCAGGGTAGAGATCCCCAGGCATCAGTGACAGAGAGAGAGCATCCCAGGGCTTGGGGTACCTGGGCGGCAGCAAGCAAGGCAATGGCCAAGCTGCCCCTAGGCACCGGCAGGCAAAGCGGAACCAAGGTCCCAATGTGGGCAAGAAGCAGGCTTAGGACAGGGAGTGAGCGCCAAGGAAGGCATGATCAGAAGAGGAGGTGGAAGAGTCAAAGCTATAGGTAACGTGTATGCAGGGGGGCCCAGAGGCTCTGCCTGTAAAGATGGAAGGCGTTTCAGACTCCCAGGTGTGGGAGGCGGTGATCAGCTCATGGAGAGGCTGCGTCCAGAGCCATCCTCGACAGCTGGCCTCAGAGATCAGGTGTGAGGTCTCTGGATGGGCTGTGAAACCGCGTGATAAAGTAGACCTTTTCAGCCCCTTCTTGCCAGCCAGTAGTTCAAGGGAAGTCTAGGGGAACCAGGGGCAGGGTCTAAGGTAGGTCTTAGGCCAAGGAAGTGCCGGAGAACACAAGAAGGGTGTACAAGGAAGTATAGGATCTATGTAACTGAGAGGTGCTAAGGCAGGCTGAGAAACAGAGTGAGGAAGAAGCAGAGAGTGGGAGGACAGACGTAGGAACAGAGAAGAAAGAGAGGAAGGTGCTGAGGAACCAGAGGGCATCTGGGCAGAGGAGCCCAACAGCTTCCTAGTAAGAGGAGAAAGTGCTGAGCTTCAGGAGAAGGCGTCTGACTCAAGAAGCGGGTGTGAGGGGATGTCTAAGGGATGTGGGGGAAGGGGTGAAGTGTGGCCTGGCCTGGCCCAGGCGATGACTTCATAGGCATCTCCCCCCACTCCTTCCTGAGCCGCCAGCCCTAGTGACCCCCTGCCCGCATCTCAAGGGTCTAGGCCAAGCAGGCGCTGACAGGGGAGAGAAGGGGCCCTTCTGGGCCAGGCCCCCTAGCCTGGCATAGTGCCTGCTGGGAAGGAGGGGCCTAGAGGCCCAGCCCTTGTCAGCATCCCGGCCGGCACTTCCCGGCCGGCACTTCGGAGGCAATTAGCAGCCCAGCTGAGCTAATCCCCCGCCTGGTGAGGCCAACACAAACAGGCCCAGGCCGGGTGCACACTCGCCTGCCTGTTTGCTGAGGGGCCCGGTGGTCCGCCAAGAACAACACCAATAACCCGGGGCCTTCTCTAGGTTAAGAGGAGGAACGAGGCTTGCTGAAGAGCTGACCATGCCCGACAGGCATACTCTGGCCAAGCGCCCTGAATGCCCCAGAAAGGCAGCCACTGTTCCCAAACCTTGGGCCAGCCAGGAAGAGGAAGCTGGACACAAGGAGCCATATACTCGACTCAGCACCCACCCCCCACCCCCACCCATGCCACCTGTGAGGGAGAAGGGCCAACTCAGACTTGTGCTGTCTTGACTAGCCCAACAATCGAGGCCAAAAGGGGCCGACCCCCCCTGGTCAGGACCCAAAGGCTACAGGCTCCAAACTGGACACAGGAGCTGAGAGGCAATTCAGACATGGACCCTGCCCTCAAGGGGTTCACAGTCCAGCAAGGGAACAGCCCATGTGTGACCCTGAAGTAGGGCCAGACTCTAGTTCCATCAGCAACCACCTGCACCCTCAGGTGGAGAGGCTATGGTAGAACTCCCCGCCCCACAGCTGAGAAGGCAAAGGGGGGCCCAAGAGAAGAAACAAGAGGCCCAGAGACTGATAAATGGGAGAGACGGCACCAAGAGAGGCAGGGGGGAATCACAACAAACACTGGCACAGACTGGCCCTAGACCAGAATTAACTCCTCTGCATAACCCAGCAACCACTGGGAGAGCCCAGGCCCCAGACAAGGCCCTGATCTCTTGACTCCAGCTCAATTCTACCTTCCTCAGCCCTTGACCAGGGAGCATCTCTTTTCTGAGCCAAGCCCTCTACCTTCAACATGGTTCCCCACCTACCTAGGTACCTACAGACCTTGCAGCAACATCAATAACTGCAGCCTCCTTGGAGCTTCTACTCTGGAAAGTGACATGGCCACCCTGAATGGGCCAGACCCCTCAGGAAACCATGCTGATGGCTGACATGCAACTACCATTTATTGAGCACCTACCAACAGTGGGGTCAGGCCCACCCTAAATACCACCAGCATCATCCTATGTCATGGTCACAAGCAAATGGAACATAAATATTTCCTGCTGGATAAATGAGCTGAGATCCCCACTTTGCACATAAGGAGACCAAGGCTCTAAGCAGAGAAGAGACTGGCTCATAGTGGTAAGTGTGTGTATGTCACTGGGGCCCTCCTCCAGTCCCACACGTGCCTCTCCATTTTCCTTCACCCTACTCCTGGCCTAGACGTAACTTTGATTCTTCCTGGGCCAATGGACTTTAGGGTCTTGAGTCTGCCCCCTCTCCACAAAACAACATTACCTGTCTCTGGCTGGGCTAAGCTCAACTCTGTCACTCTGCTGGGGGCCTATACCTTATTCTGTAGACAGCTTTCTCTAGGGTAGAGAAGGATGAAGGCTGGAATCACACTGCTGGGGCTGACAGAGCCACAGCTGGAAAGGGCAGCCGTGTCCACAAGCCACTGCCCTGGCTGGTGTGGCAGAAGACTGTAGGTTCAATCTCAAGACTGCCAGAGAGGCTGTCAGGTTCCTGCCCACAGCAGGAAGGGGCTGACAATCCACAGTCTGAACTCTCTTTGGGCTGCTCCCACACCTGGCTCTAGAATATCTACTCTCAACCAAGGTATAGATGAGTAGATGAGTCCTTTTCCCCTTTAGTTCAGCCAAAAAGGGAGGCATTTTTTCAAAAAAGTCTTTTACTAGGAAACTGAAGAAAAACAAACAGATCATAAGTACACAGAAACAAGCAGATTCCTAAGCAGGACTTTAACCAGCACCTAACCAGAGCCCTGTAGATGATGCTTCTCCCTTACTTCCTTCTAGGCATCAGGAGACCTGGGGGTCTCATTCTAAGATTTTATTTATTTTTAGAGAGAGGAAGGAAGGGAGGAAGACAGGGAGAGAAACATCAATGTGAAGGAGAAACATCAATCGGTTGCCTCTTATACGTGCCCTGACCAGGAATTAATCCAGAGACCTTTCCCTTTGCAGGACGACGCCCAACCAGCTGAGCCACACTGGTCAGGGCTGGGGTCTCATTCTAGCTCCATTGCCGGCAGCCTGTGAAATCTGAAGCAAGTCAGTAACCTCAAAATCTGTAAAAGAGATATATTACAAATAATGGCAGAGCCAGGACCAGACCCGGTTCCAATTCGGAAAGCCTGTGTCCTACACGGTCTCCCCACCCAACGTTACAGCTGCTGGAGGACCAAGTGAAACACTCAACAGGACAGTGCCTTGTGGACTGGAAAGGGCCGCAAGAGATGGCAGTCATCAGCCAGTAACTGTGGCTCTTTCCTTAAGCGTGAGGCAAAGTGTGTGAGGGAGGAGTAGAGATGGCACTGTAGTCTCCTGGTCCCATCAGATTTACATGACACTGGAATTTGCTGGGTCTCTCTTCTGGGATTCTCCCCATCCCTCCTTCTCCCTCCTTCCAGCACCTCCTGCAGCCTGGGCTTCCTCCTCATCCCCTTCTTGGACAACAGCTAGAGCCACCTGGGAATCTTCAGGAATGGCTGATGGTTATCGCAGCCAGGACAGGGCGAGTTGCTGCCCCTCTGATTTATCACAGAGCTGGAGTGGATCCAGAGAAGTGACCGAGAGGATGCAAGGCTGCTGCTATGAATTCAGACCATTTTAGTCAGGAAAGAGGCTGAGAGAGGGCAGCTCAATCATTCAAATCAGAAAGGGATGATGAGACTTTAAATTCGTTCCTCAAAAGAACAGGCATGGCATGGTAGAAGAGGTCTGCGAGCTACAGTGGTACACACCTGGGAATGAACCTCTCTTCTAGGCGCCTCTAGCTGGGTGACCCCAGATAAGTTAACCTCTATGAGTCTCAGCTACCCCATCTGCACCATCTCAAAGGCTACTGAGGGAGCTGAGTCATAACGTAGATAGGTATCCAGTAAATAGTTCCCTGTCCCATTCACTTCACTTGTGGCCTAGGACATGCATTCTCCTCTTCCCACCTGGCCAGTAACCACTGCCATGTTTGGTGATAGCACCCCACACACTCTACCCCAACTGTCTCCTCTCGACGCCTAGGGTACATTGAAAATGGCATGATTCCTGGTCTCCAAGCTGTTCAGACACCCCTTTACAACCACAGCAAGCTTCAGTTTGACAGGAGAACACCGGCATGGTGAGGGGAAAGGCAGGCTACACCCCTCCAACTTGCCCTCAAGGGTCAGAGCTCTGTCCAGCTCACCCAAGAGAGGCATCAACTCATTAGCAAAAAAAGAGGTTCTCAACCTTTAACCTATGCCCCTTGCCTCTGAGAAACAAAAACCCTTGCTTTGTTAGTTCTGACATTTCAAAATAAATCTTGTGACTAAGAATAAGCATTTCAAATTGCATGCACCGTTTGTCCACGGGCTATTCTGACACACTCCCCCAAGGGGAGTCTAGTAGTTAAACACCCTGAAGTCCAATAAACCCAGCTACACCCGTCCTAGCTGTGTACCTTGGGTAAGTCATTTAACCCATTTCCTCAGTTATAAATTGAGCTATTGTGAGGATTAGAGAACATGAAGCACTTAGCATACTGCTTGTCACACAGCTGCTGCTCAGCTATCAGCTATTATTACTGCCGCTGTAAGCACTGGAGAAGGCGCCTGTGGCCACCCCTCACTCCTGATGCTGACACTCACTGAGCTAGATTTTCAGGGTGGGCTCCCCAGACTTCTCCTGGGCAGGGGTGCCTCCCCTATAGTCCATAGCACACTGCTCCATATACACTATCGCTTACACATTCCTACCCTCCCCCTCGAAATGCGAGCTCTTTCAGGGTAGCATCTCGATCTACTATTTTATAAGGAGGGGAAGGGTCAGGAAGCAATGAGTAAAGGTCCAATGAACTGAAACATGCACTCTGGAAGGAAATACAATGCAAATATCTGCTGAGCACTAGAGGTGCAGGTGGATTGCCAGCCTGATGTGGGCAGCACAGGAGGGGGTTCAAATCCTTGAAAGCTCCAACATGCTACAGCTGTAGGGTTAGTACTCTGGACTCCCTTAGAATAAAGGACTCAGGGGACTAGACTAAACCACCTCCATGTACTACACTGTCCCTGGACTGCAGGACCCAACTCCCCTTTCAAGGCCCCAGAGAAACGCCTCAGCCTGGGTCCACAACGCCTGCTCCCTGTGCAAGGCCTCCCTGGAGGGTCGGCCCACACGGCTTTGTTATAAATGATGCCCTGGACAGCCATCTAACCCACTGTCTCCTGGTCTCATCTCCAAATTCCTGGAGCCTCAGCCAAAGACAACAGTGTGGACTCGTTTCTTCAGGGCCTAGAGTGGAAGGCTCCCCAGCACCTGGAAGCAGCTGGAAGTTGGAACTCAAGGACTCATCACTGCTGGTCTCCCCATCCCGTGCCAAGTGCATCTGTAAACAAGCCTTGTCAGTGGCTCCCTGCAGCTACTCTCAAGAGGTCAAAAGAGAGAGAGAAACAGGCTAAAATCAGGGCAGCCCATGGCTTACAAGGGAGAACTGAGCCAGGCAAGGCCTGGTCTAAAAGATGGTACCTGGGTGTGGCCAGGCCTGAACTGCTGGCCCTGTGCCCTAGGCCTTGGATCAGTTTACCATCGCCCAGGATTGCTGCCCTATGCCAGCTGTTGGGACCCCAAGAGGCATGGGGTCTGCGTCACACTGCTGTAGGTCCCACTGTTTTACAAGTTGGCGGAGAGAAAGAGCTTACTGGGGTGGAGATGCCTGGATGCTGGGCTGTTGTGCATGATTCTGTTTGCTATAAAACAGCCAGACATTCCTAGGACCTGGAATCCCGCCGAGGCCATGAAGCTAGCCTTCCCGGCCATATATCTCCAGGCGGGGGACAGGCCTGAGACATCTGAGATAATAAAGACATGATTGTCTCAGCCCTGGGGCTTGTCTCCCCTTTGTCCCAGGGCCCAGCAGCCAGCAAGAAGTTTAAAGACATCCTCCCCCTCCTCCTGGGAAAGTACAAATGCATCAGATTCTATAGCCCCTGGGGTGAGCTTCCCAAGAACCAGGCCTGGGATTCCTGCTCTTGGCTCACCGAAGCAGAAGGCAATCAGGGGTCCAGCCCATGGCAGCACACAGGAGAGGTTGCGAGTGACCAGGATGTGGAACACTCACTCGGGGAACATGCCCTTCTCTGGACACGCATCTCTAATTCTCACCAACCCTCCAACATAGGAACACTCCAATTTTAGGGATGAAGAAACTGAAGCTGAGAGAGGTTAACGAACTTGTCCAAAGTAACAGCTATTCGATGGCAGGGATGGTTTGAAACCTAGATCTGTTTAACTCCAAAACCTAAAACTTCCACAGTAACTCTAACGAACTCCACCTCCCCCTTCTTTTAATGCTGCTTCTTATCCCCAAAGTGGGTGGTTTACCTTTTAATATCTGAAGGGAAAAATTACGAGGGAAACAAAACCCAAACTCCTTAAACTGGAAGTCAGCCTGGTCTCCCATGAGTCGTTCCCATCTCAGGCAGACCAAGTGTTAGCAACAATCTGTCCCAAGGGCGTGTGGCTTCACGGAGGGAAAATGGACATGAGAGATGCTAAGGCTGAACTCTATCTACTCTGTGAATTAGTAAAATGCCAGTTCTAGCTTTCCTAACTACAGAACCACTGGGTGGAAAAAGGGCGCCATCCACATGAAAGGTGCTTGAGTACGGGGAGCAATGAACTCAGAACCAAATGATTGGTTCAATCTGTGAAATCTTACCGAAGCTCAAATCTAAGCCATTTTTCTCGTTTGTAAAACAATTACCTATTCTATTTGCCTCACAGGCTTACCTGAGGATGAACATGAAAGCATTTATCAGCAGCTCCATACATTTTTCCTGTTGGTTTCTTATGCATTCTGACTCCCCCTCTTCTCCCAGTCTTTTTTCTGTTCAAATAGCTGAACTCACTATGAGCTCAACACCAGGCTAGATACAAGAGAGAGGCTCACATACAGGTTAAGAAAAGATGACAGAGACCTGAGAACATTAGACAGTGGGAGACCAAAGCCAAGTGGCTACAAATTAACTGAAGGGCCAGGGCTGCCCAAAGCCGTCTCGGCCTCGCTATGGGGCCTCAGGACCTAGCTTCCCCATAATTCAGGTATTTATCTGCCCAGAGACAAGGATACAGACCACAAGATTTCAAGTTACTTCCAGCCCCAGGAGTCTACAGATCTGCCCCTAACTCCCTGATTTTTCCACGCTCTACTTGTTGGCCCCGGCAAATTAAGGAGCTTCAACTCTATTAGACATACAGCTTCACTCCTTAGGAGCAAAAGGAGGCTGGGAGAAACAAATTAGTACGAAATCTTTCTGAATGACATAGGGAAAAGCTGAAGATCCCCCTTACTTACCCATTCTGGCCATCTAGGCTCAAAACTGTTAAGACAATGTGGAAGTCACCTGGTCTAACATTCCCAGCGTGCACCCTTAAGAGGAATTCTCTGCTTGCACACATTCTGAACAGCCCAAACCTTCTCTACCACCCTGAAATAAACCAATTCCCTCCGACCCCCATCCCACATGGACATTTCACTCTTCCCTGGCAGCCCAAATTTGATGCTGCTGCTTAGAGAGACAGAATGCATCTGTCTATAAGAGGATGTCTTGGTCTGCAAGCTCCCCACAGAGAGTCTGCACCAAACATCAATTGGCTTCCTCCCGTTCGTACCCCAACCGGGTACTGAACCCACAATCTAGGTATGTGCCCTGACTGGGAATTGAACCCACAACCTTTTAGTGTATGGGACGATGCTTCAACCAACTGAGCCACTTGGCCAGAGACTGAAGGTTAACTAAAAAACATTCAGTTATTTGAGAAATAGCAAGCAAGATCACTGGCTCTGAAGGATAGCAACAGTTCTCAGAACTGGAAGTAAGGGTAACAAAACATTGTGGACAGTGGGCTCTTTACCCATAAATTTGAGAGTCTGCACACTCTTCCCAGGGGCAATAAGAAAGGCAGAAACGAAAGAAATCTTGCTAAGTCCTACAACCAACCAGAGTTTTCTTGCTGTTTCTCTGCCATCTAGTGGCTCCTCTGGAGCATTACAGGTCCACCTCATGGTCATTTTCTTTGGTCCCTCCAGACAGCCAACCATGACACTGGGTGCTTTACCTGCATTATTCCTAGTCTTCATAACATCACAAGGTGGGAATTAATTCCATTTTTCAAATAGGAAGCCAAGGGTCACAGAGTAACATCAATTTGATCAGGATTACACTCAGGGTCAATGGATAAAACACCTAAGTCTATCCTCACACTATTATATCACTCCTCCTGGAGGAAAAGACGACCCCAAAACTAAAGATGATCTCAATCTTCCCATAAATCCCTACATGTTCCAAGCTATTCACAGTTAGTTAGCATGCTGGTCAAGTAGATGGTACCATTACTTGCCCCAGGAGACATCAGGCACAGCACTGAGGATTGGGCAAATCACCCCACTCAATTTCTCCAGCTAAAAATTGAGAGGCCACACAAAACGTGTACACAAATTGTTCACAGGAACTCTTTCCGTAATAGCCGAAAGGTGGAAACAACTCAAAGAGTCCATCAACTGATGAATTAATTGGACAAAATGTGGTATATCCATAAATAAAATATTTAGCCATAAAAAGGAATGATGTCCTGATATATGCTAAAATATGGATGAACCTTTGAAACACTAAGTGAAAGAATCCCATCACAAAGGAACACACAGGCCCTGGTTGGGGGCTTAGCTGGTTAGAGCTTCATCCCAATACAGCAAAATTGTGGGTTCAATCCCCAGTCAGGGCATATACAAGCAGCAACCAGTGAATGCATCAATAAGTGGAACAACAGTCCTTGACCGGAGTGGCTCAGGTGTTTGGGTGTTGTCCCACAAAGCAAAAGGTCACCAGTTCAACTCCTGGTCAGGGCACATGCCTGGGTTGCAGGTTTGGTCCCTGGATGGGGTGTGGAGAGGCAACCAACTGATGTTTCTCTCCCTATCTTCTTCCCTCCCTTCCTCTCTCAATAAATAAACAGGTAAAATCTTTTTAAAAAGTGAAACAAATGAATGTTTTTCTCCCTCCCTCTCTCTCCCCCTTCCTTAAAAAAATAGTAATTTTTTAAAAAGACCACACATTACATGATTACATTTATATGAAATGTCCAAAATAGGCTAAGCTACCACAACAGGAAGATTAGTGGTTGCTTAAGGATGGAGAGACTGGGGGCAGGGGAAAAAGGGTTTAGAAACTAAAGGGTACAGGATTTCTTTCTGAAGTAAAGAAAATGTTCTAAAATATCATGGTCATAATTACACAACTCGGTGAATATATAAAAACCACTAAATTGTATACTTTAAGTGAATTCTATCATACATGAATTATCTCAATAAAACTATTGTGCACGCACACCCCTCCCCAAAAAACAGATGACTGCTCTAAATAACCTCTAAAGACCTTCCCGTTGTTTTTAGAAGACGAAGCAATCTAAATAATCTATCATCGTTAGTGCCAACACTAATAACTAGGTCCTAACTAGTTCAAACTAGTTCAAACTGGTATTAAGACCAATCCCATCAAAGGCTACCTGAGTAACCTTGTTCTATGCAACCCCCTGCCCCCAACCAAGACCTGAGCAGCCTCTGCCTCCAAGAAGTAGCTACCCTCCCTGCCTTAAGGAACCCAAACTGCAGACATCTATATACGCACTGACTCTAGCAAAGAAAAACAGGGCAGAAACAGCCTGTCTCCATCTCTGATCCATTTTTTCAAAGAACCTCCTAATGTGTAACTCCAGCCTGAGCTCAACCCTTCTGAGAATGTTCATTCACACTTTGGGTGGCAGCCTGTATTGTGGGAAACACACTGGCTTTGGAATCAGATCTGGTTTCATCATTTTGAAGCTCTGTCTTGGGCACGTTACACAGCTACTCTGATCCTAAATTTCCTATAAAATGATTATGAATAAGCTTCCACTATTATGGAAATAGCCCGTGTCCCATTTGAAGATGGTATTCCAAGCCAGGCCCACTATACTAGACTTCAGAAATACACCCTCTCCCATGAGCCCTGGCTCAAGAACTCTGTTCTCTGAGAAGTCCTACCTGACAGCTCCACTTCACTGCTAATTCTCATGTTCAGTCTTCCAAGCACTTAACTCAAGTCTGATGGCCCACACCTCTGAGCAACTCCCCATGTCTGCAGATTCCTGTTTTCCTATAATTTGTTAAATACTAAGTTTTGCTACTCTTCCCTAGCACGAATTGCTCATCCAGCCTTTTTAAAAAGTAAATATCCTGTGTTGTGTAACAAGCAAAAAGTTCTGGACTGTGCATAAGATCAAGTTGGTTCTGCTACTAAATGTGCTGTATGTGACTTTGAGCTAGTGCCCTCCCTCCTCCACGTGTAAAATGAGGGACTAACGATAACCTTAGATCTCTTCTAGGTGTTTCGGACCCTCTCTAGAAACCTGTGATCACTAATACTGAATTGTTTAAACAATGAAACAAATACCATATTTAAATGAGGCAAAAAAGATGTCTACAACCAGGAGAAATATGCTATCGGGGTCCGACTAGCCACTGGCTAAATTTTTAGCTGCATCACTGATACCATACCAGGACCCCTCTCCAACTGTGTGTTCTTCTCTCTTTCTACAGGACTGAACAGGGGCTTGTCCCTAGTTTTAAAATAACTATTGAGAAGGTATTATTACCCCAAGAAAAACATCAAAGTTAAATAACCTAAGATCATTCAGCAGGTAAACAGTGGGGCCAAGATTCAAACCCAGGCAGTCTAGCTCCATGTTCTTAATTATTACTCTATATGCCTCTTGCGAAATGGACGAGAGATATAAACAAGTGTTCCCCAAAATGCATAAACACCTAAGCAAGAGTAAACCACACTAGGCAATGAACCATTTTGAACCTTTTAATGTAAAACTGGATGCCCTTCTATGAGAATTCCCTAACAGACCAATCTTTGTCCCTCTGTATGACTGAATGTTCACTGGAGATTGAAGATCCATTATCCCTGGTCCTTATGACAATTCTGCAAAAGGTTAGCAGGTTTTAATGGCTCATTTTACAGATGTGTGAATCAAGACTGAAAAGCTAAAGTAGTCTGCTCAAACACAGCTAGTCACTGAGTCTAATTTAAGTGTGGGTTCCTCTACTACAAAATATGTGTGCTTCACCCATTATTCAATATTGTTTCTCTCTAAAATTAAAAAGTTCTATATGGAACTGGCACTAGGTGCCCAAAACACAAATAACCCCAGAAAATGCTCTATTTGATATAAGCTGTAATGGATAACATGTCAGGATACTTACAAGAAGAGATCTGTAAGGGGACAGACAGTTTCACTACTAAATTCTATTAATGCTTGGCTCCTACTGGTATTCCCACAAAAAAAAAAAAAAAAGTGGTCCATTAGATAAGGAAATAGTGTCTGCCACTGTTAAGAAACAATATTTATCCTACAAGCAAAAACCAAGTCAGTATCTACTGAACACTGCAAGCAAAAACCAAGTCAGTATTTACTGGACAATGCAATATACAAAACACTATAGATTGAACCAAACTTTAGAACTTTTCAAATCTATCAATAAAAACCTAATTCTTCTTGAAGACTCAATAGTCAACTTGTATACTTAACACATAGGTTTTATAGATTTTTATTAACTACCTGTCAATAGCAATAAATTCCTCGAGTTGAGAGACGGTCCTGCGCCAGTGGTGTTCAAATCTCTTGGTAAAGCCCTAGAGGTCCCATAGGGTGCACAAAGTGTGTACCCATGTTTGAGACAAGGAAGCAGTCAGGGGAGCAAAACTGCTGGGCTTGTTTCAATTGCAGCAGTTGTTTCACGATACCTTTTCTGTTTCTATAATGAGGTTCTATGGAAGATTTTTATTTGGGGGAAAAAGAGGTCTACTGCTAAAAACACACAAACCAAAAAGGAATAGAAAACTACTTTGTCTACACATGGGGAAACTGAGGCCCAAAGAGGTATATAAAAACTTTTCTAAGAAATTCTGGTGCATCAACTAGAATGTGAGTCTCCAACTCCCAATCCAGCACTTTGTCCAATAATGACATTATCACTCTGGAAGAAATGAGGTGATAACATCAAACACAATCATGAAAAAAAAACAAAAAACAGGACTCATTTAGTCACACTGCATTTACCAGGTTTCAAGATCCCTATGAGCTAAGGAAAGGCTGGTCTTAGAATAAAAGCGGCATCGAAGACAGAGGAATTTTATACAGTAGCTACAACCCCCCACCTGTAGTTTCATTTTCTGCAGTCTCTGTTACCTGTGGTCAACTGAGATTCAAAAACATTAAATGGAAAACTGCAGAAAAACGCAATTCTTAAGTCTTAAATTGCATGTCATTCTGAGTAGTATGATGAAATCTCACACTGTCCTATTTTGTCCCACCCTGAATGTAAAATCATCCCTTGGTCCAGCAAATCCACCCTGTATACCCTACCAACCAGTTTGTCACTTAGTAGCCAGCCATCTCAGTTATGAGATCAACTAGTGGTATTGCAGTGCTTATGTTCAATTCACCCTTATTTTGCTTAATGGTCCCAAAGTACAAGCGCAGAGTAGCTGGTAATTCAGATATGTCAAAGAGAAGCCATAAAGTGACTCCTTTAAATGAAAACATTAAAAGGAAGGAAAACAAATCCTGTGTTGAGGTTTCTCAGATCTACAGTAAAAAAAAAAAAAAAAATCTGTGAAATTGTGAAGGAAAAAGAAATTGGTGCTATTGGTGTTAGTTTTTTGCTGTTGTACCTCAAACTGCAGAAGTGACAGCCACACTGCATATGTGCTTAGTTAAGATGGAAAAGGCATTAAATTTGTGGGTCAAAGGCATGAACAGAAAACATGTTCTGACTGACTGTAATGTGTTGTACCAAAAAGCATAGTTTGTACGAAGAATTCAGCAAGGGATCCCCTGACACCAAGCCATTTATTGCTTTGGATTGAAAAATATAAAAATTACTGTAGAGGCTGCATCTGCCAATGAAAAAGGTGCTGCCACATTTCTGGCAGAACTGAAAAAGAAGTTGATTTGGGTTCAGTACTATCCGCAGTCTCAGGCGTCCACTGGGGGAGTTTTGGAACATATCTCCCACAGATAAAGGGGGACTACTGCAATAGCAGATGAGGTAACTGCAAGCTCAGCATCCTGGGTAAAGTCATTCTCACGAGGCAAGTGAAGAATTCACAGGTGTCTGCCCACCCTTCAGAGCTGCCAGGGGATGCAGCCAACTCCTAACACCAGTACAACGGTGAAGTCCTCAAGTTACGGAGAAAAGGAGGCATTTCTTTAGGGAGTAAAAGACTCAGAATCAAGCCAAAAATTCCTCTCCCAGCAGACCAGTGCGGATTTTATAAAGCTTTACAAAGGAGGTCCAGAAAGCTGGCACGAAGGCTTCACTGTGGGTCTGGAGCTCCAGACAAATGCCCATTCCTGTCACAGAGTTGTCAGAGACGAGACATAAGGAGGGTATGATACACTACCAAGCTCCCTGAAAGTCTTATCCTGTTCCTGGCAATGGGACTGAGGGCCCCTCATTCATATAGCAGCCTACAACCCAGAAGCCAGCAGGGCCGTCTGGCCCTGGTTTGAAGTAAGCCAAAAGTCATAGTGACGACAGTTTCAGTCCATCTCATTTACTGCCGAGTACCTACTACTTGCCAAGCACTGTGTTAAGTGCTTTATGTGAAGCACTTCATTTAACCCTCACAACTCTCAGGTAAAGTAAATATAGCTATTTCCATTTCACAGGGAAGAATGCAAGGCTCATAAGATTTAAGTTACTTGCTGAAGGTTAAAGTTCAAGTGACAGGGCCCAAACTCAAATCCAAATCCCTTCCATCACAGCTCCAAGTTGTTTAACCTCAGTCTTGCCACCTGACAAATGATACCACCTATCCTGCCTCCCTTACGGGGCTGTTTTGAGGATAAGTGAAATCACTAACATAAATATCATTTGAAGTTTATGAGTTTACTAACTAAACTCAAAAGAGTGTGAGGGCTCCTGAGCTTTGGGGAGAAGATGTAGCTCCAGAATCCCAATCACGTCCCTTTACTTAGGTCCAGCTAATGAGACTTTTGTTCCCTACTAAGAGAGTTCCTTTCTCCTGATCAGGCCCATATTAGCTTTATGGAAAACAATGCTGCTATTCTAAAGGCCTTTATGTGGGATGGTAGAAAGAGAAAGGGCACCAGGTCTCAGGACTGGCACTCCCATCATCCCTCAGACCTTGAGTACTCAACTCACTAAGGTCCAGCCTTCTCATCAACAAACCCTGCTCTGCCCACTTACAGGGCTGCTATAATGAAATAAGGATCAGTTGGGCAGACTCTCTAGGGGCAGGCTACCCAAATTCAAGGGTAATTCATGCACAAAGACAAAGGGTATCATTCTCACATGCTACAATTAAGTTCACCTTCCCCAAAAAACTCCTGCCCAATTAGTCTGCCATTATAGATGAAGCCTTTTATGCTCTCTGCTTGCCCTGGTGTTACATGAAGCTTGAACTACAATTTCCAGCTTTGTAATTAGTCACATGTATTTTATTTTCACAAGATACATAATGGTTAAACACACTGGCTCCAGAATCAGACAGACCTGAGTTCCAACTCTGGCTGGAGGTATGAACCAATTACAGAGTTTCAGAGTCCGTATCTATAAAACGAAGACATTTGTAGTAGCAATGTCATACAGCTGCTGTGAGGACTAAATGTGGTAATACTGTGGGATTAACACAGAGCAAAACACAATAGGTGCTTAATAAACAGCTATTCTCTCACCAGATATGTTCCAATTCTTTTATGATCCCAGGTAATTAGAACAGAGCCCTCCCCCCATATGATTAATGTTCCCTCTTTAATTCTCATTTGTTTACAGGGGCCCTTGAGAGGTAGCTTTCTGCCCACTACACCTATCCCTAAGCAGGTCTACTGACTACTCCCCAAATATGCCACATGTCCCCATCTTTGTTCACATTCCTCCCACCCAGAAATCCATACTCATCCATATGACCCCACCACCTCATTTATCTCTGCATTTCCAAATCAGACCCATCTTTTAAGATACAACTAAAATGTCACCTGTCTTAAGAAGCCTTTCTGACTTCTTCTCACCCCTCCCCGCTATCCTCCCCCAATGATATACACACACAATGTGTTTTTTCTTCTTCTTGGTATATTCAGTTACCATCCCTTCTTTCAGTGTTTCTAGAACCATCCTCATCCACACCAAGCTATCTAGCAGAGGGCCTCTCAATACTAAATAAATATCAGTTAAGTTGACTTTACACAAACAAAAGCTTTGGGGAATGCTGGCTGGTGTGGCTCAGTGGATTGAGTGCCAGCCTGCGGACCAAGGGGTTGCCGGTTTGATTCCCAGTCAGGGCACATGCCTGGGTTGTGGGCCAGGTCCCCACATGAGAGGCAAGAACACATTGATGTTTCTCTCCCTTTCTTTCTCCCTTACCCTGTCTCTAAAAATAAATTTTAAAAATCTTAAAAATAAAGCTTTGGGGATATTTGTAGTTCTAAATATAATAAATGTCTTCTGTAGATTTCTTAGCCCTTGGACCGGCAAGATCCTCTCACTGGCCTCAGAGATTTGGTCAACCTAAGACAGCCAGTCCTAGTAACTCTGGGATACCGGGGAAATTGCACAACTGACCTGATCTGCAGAGGTTTTTTGTTTTCCTACCTCCAGGGGGTCCTAAAAACAAAGCAATTTTGGAGGTGACGTATATAGAGCTCTGCAGATACAACTTAGTGCGTACATGAGGTACCTCCACAAAATTAAAAAGCTGGCAGGGAAACCCATCTCTACATCTTAGGTTCTTCTTAAAGAAAGTTCTAAACTACCTTAAGTTCTTACATCCTAGTTCTATACTCTGTAATTACTAAAATACAAAATCTCCCATATATACCAAGTAGCATGTAACGGTATCAGTAAATAATTCCACACATAACCTAAATTCTTCCCAATGTAATGAAAATCTGACAGCTGTTAATATTTGCACAGTACTTTTATTTACAGAACGCATTCACGTGTATGATCTCATTTAATCCTCATACTCAACCCTGAGGTGTAGATATTATTATTCCTAATTTACAGATGAATCAAATAAAGCTCAGGGTCATTCACTGTTTATCCAAGGCCATGCAGTTCTTAAGCCTAGAAAAGAAACTCAAGGCAATTATTTCCCTACAGTAGACACCATCTTGGATATTAAATTTTGACTGACTGAATTCTCAGACTGACACCTCACCTCTCCTAAGGAATCCGTAAGTCACCCTAGTCCCCCAGTATATTTACTCAACGTCAATTCCTTTCTTCGTCATCACCTTCTCTCCCTTCTGCCATCTATCAAGATCCCATAAGAAGCCCTGACCAGTGTGGCTCAGTTGGTCAGGCGTTATTCTGCAAAGCAAAAGGTCATCGGTTCAATCCCTGGTCAGGGCACATGCCTGGGTTGTGGGTTTGGTCCACAGTCAGGGCATATACGAGAGAAGACCTATTGATGGTTCTCTCTCACATTGATATTTCTCTCCCTCTATTTTTCCCTGTCTTCCCCTCTCTCTAAAAATAAATAAAATCTTAAAAAAAAAGAAAAAGGGACCCCATAAGAAATTAGGAACCCACCCTGGCGGGTGTGGCTCAGTGGACTGAGTGCTGGCATGTGAACCAAAAGGTCACCAGTTCAATTCCCAGTCAGGGCACATGCCTGGGTTTTGGGCCAGGTCCCCAGATGGGGGTGTGCAACAGGCAACCAATCGATGGAAGAATCTCTTGCACATCAATGTTTCTCTCTCTCTCTTTCTCCCTCCCTTCCCTCTGTCTAAAAGTAAATAAATAAATGGAATCTTTAAAAATAAATAAAAAAATTTTTAAAGAAATTAGGAACCCTCAATTCAACCACCAGAATTTTAACAAATTCATCACTAGGTGGAGCTAATCTCAACAATCTAAGAAAGTCAATGGATGAGTTCATAGGGAAAAAGAACACAGAGCAGACCGAGTTAAAAGTAGCTTACTACACTGTTTAAAAGAAACAAATAGATAGCGTGGTACTGGTACAAGTTTTCCTACATTCATCCCACTAGCCCATAATAAGGAAGTTGAAAAAGAACTTCTTTCAGTTCAAGGCTTATGGTTAAAAAACAAATATTTGCAAACCCATACCAAGTACCCCTCTCCAGTTCCTGCCTCTGAGAAAGCTGGATACTTGACTTTCCGTTAAATCACAGCTAAGTCACAAACCAAGACACAGAAACTAAGACCCCATCCAATCAAATATCGATTCATCAATATCAAGCTAACACAGAGGAAGCTGCTGTTTAATCACTCAGATGTAAAAAAAAAAAAAAAAAAAAAGGGGGGGGGAAAAGAACCCCATAACACTGACCCACACCCTGCCCAAAGTTCTGGCAAATAATGGGGGCGTGGGGGGGGAGGGCATCTGCAGCAGAGGAATAAAATGAGTGTCCTTAAGTTAGCAAGAGACCTCACATCCTGCAAGTCCAATTTAGTCCCCTTGACTAACTTCGATTTCATACACATTTCTAGCAGTAACTTAATACTATTTGGAATTTGATCCTGTGTATTTTCTGCAAATGAGTTAGAATAGTCCTGGGAAGAACTGAAGGGATATCCCATCTTCATCCAGTGAAACTTACAGAGTACACTTGTCTTGAAGTTATCAGGGAAATATTGCCTTCCTCTACATTCCAGTTTTGACTTAGAAAACCTTAACCCAAACTCTACAACTCGAATACCTGCCCTCTTTCAAACTGCTGCCTAAATAATTTAATTACGTAGGATTCTGCCCAAACTACCTCAGTGCCAGCCTACCAATAAGATTATTATAACTATGAACTTTGTAAGCCCTCTAATTAAGGAGTCAAAAACTGAGTGCTAGTTTGAGGCTACAGTTTGGAAAACCTCTTTCCTCAAAGCATAACTAAGCTATGAAAACGTGTGGCCCAAACTTATTCTAAAACTCATGTCAGATATAAACAAAACCTTAAGAGGTCATCTAGTGCCATGTTTCTCAAACACGGTTGGCATATTAAAATAATCTGGTGAGCTTCAAAGAAGTGATGCCCCTCAAACAATAATTTGAATAACGAGGCTCTATCTCCAGAGACTGACTAAAATGGCCCCAAGTATTATTTTCCTCTTTTTAAAATGAGCTCCCAAGATGATATTCACACCGCGAAAGTTAAGAGCCACTGAGGTGTACACTAATACCCAAACGTAACTGATCTTAAATTCTACCTGGGGAGTTTTTATGAACTAGACTGATTCACAGGTCCCACTCTCAGAAAAAGTTTTTTAAGTTTTCCATTAACTGTTGACCAACCAGGCACCTGAATTATATCTGAGACCACAACAATGACAAAGTACATAATTATTTTACAGATAAAGAGGTCAGGAGAGTAAAAATTACCTGTCAAAGGGCACGCTAAATTAGGATTGTCCTTCCCTAGGGCTCCACTGGCCAATATGGAACAAGTGCTCTGACAATAAATGTGTGCAATGCACAGGCACACAGATAAGATTTTTATTTTATTTTTTCCTGATTTTTACTCTCCTGAGAACCACTCTATTAAGTGGGATGAGACCACGTGGCTGGCAACTCAAGAGCAGGCAACTATCAAAATTATAAGGGAAAGAAAATTCCAACTAGAAATTAGAGGCCCACATCTATTTTATTCTGTTATATTCTTAGAGCCTTAATAAATGCTGAAAGAAACTTTTTAAATTTATTAAGTATGAATTTTAAACGAGTGGCACAGACTTTGGTCATGGCTGTATGAAACCCCTGGGCAATAGGAACATGAGAAATTTTAAATGTACTTGACCTTGCACCCCCTTTGGCTCACCGGGCGCACCATGAGGAAGAAGTCCACTCTCAGGTTGACTGTTTTCTGGAGCCAGGCACCAGAATGAAAAACACAGACCAACCTGAGCCCAATATGAAACCAGGAGGCAATGTACAACTGACCCATGCATGAGAAAAATAAATGCTTGTTGTAGTAAACCACTATTAGGGTGGTTTGTAATGCAACATTATTGTAGCAACAGTTAATAAATCTTTTTTTTAAAAGGTAAGGACACTTTGGAAAAAAAACTCAAAAGTAATATATAAACAAAGTTTTTAGCCCTGGAAAGAAAATAGTAAGGTGAGGTCTTCTGTTGTTCTATGCAGTTAAATCATCATACACTGAATTGAGAGAACTGGGATAAGGCTTACAGAAAACAAAGAGCTAAATTAGAAAGTGATTTAAAACTACTTCCCTCGCATATCAATCAAAAGATACCCTAACCAAGGAAGAGCTCAGCCCTTCCTGAAAGTGCTGGACTTACTACTTCCTAGTGAAATGCTGTCCCTTTCCCACGCTGTTAAATTTCTAACATATGTTAGCTGTACCCAGCGGGGATTAAGTTCCAATCTTTCTCCAGGAGCAGCATCCTTGTATACCACGGTTTCTTAGCACTCAGCACCCAAAGAACCACTAATGTCATCAAAATGGGAGGAAAACAAAGAAAATAGCCCAAACCTAACAACGAAGAAAAAGCAATACCCTTGTCCATTTATAAAGATAACAATTATAAAGACACTATTGATTTAAGGACAGCTTTTCAGAACCAAAAAAAGTTACCACTACATTAAATGTACACACAAATTTTAAGAGGTATTCTGATTATATTATGAAAACATGAGGAAAAATACGCCTTAAAATAAAGGAAATGCTACAATTGTTTCTTTCATACCACAATCCTTTCTTCCCTTTAGAAGTTACTACCTTACTGACATAAAATCCAGCTCTAAAATTCAGCTTTAACAAACTACAGAACCTATTTCTAATACCTTCAGTAAAACATTGATATTTTAGAAAACCACTGACATATTAGCCTAAATAATGTAAATTTTGTCACTTATCAAGACTACAAGAACTGTTTTAAATTACCCCTTTTCCAACCTGGGTAGTATCACTCACTAAGACAAGATGACAGACACTTTTCAGAAGTCAAACAGAAAACAATATTTAAGTAGAAAATGATGTTGGCTTCATTCACTTGCCACCCATATTTTCTGATCTGCAGAAGTGAAACTGAAAATATTTAATTAGAAAACAATGTTAGCTTCAATCTCATCATCACTGTTTTTCTGATGTGTGTATAACTCAACACAATCATGTGATCTGCCTTATTTATTCATTCTTAAAATTGTGTACCCATCTAATTATTTTTAGAGCCATCTCATGCTCTAGGCCAAGGATACAGCAATAATCAGGATGGACCTATATATGCTACTGTACCACGAACTAGGGACACACAGCTCCACAGGGTCTCAGCACAATCCAGGTACCTCTCCCTAGTATGATCAACAAGAAAGTAAGACACATGGGTAAAATAGTAACGCTTAGAGCTGTCTCTTTCCTAACCCTTTCCCAACCAACCCAGCTTAGTGTTAGCACAGTATAGAATCAAGCCAAACAGTGACTCTGTAAAAAAGTGTCAAAATTAGGCTATACTATATCAGCCTTATTAACTGGATTAACAGTTCTTGGTTTCTAAGATTCTCAGACAGATCACTACAATGCCCTTAAGGTAAGTCAATCAAAAATGTGTCCCACATTCAGATTCACAGCACAGAATCTAGCCTCTGATAGAATCAGTTTGGGTTAATCAACAGGAGCAGTGGTTCTCAAACGTGGTTGCATTGTGGAAATACCTGGCAATCTTTTTAAATGCCCCATTGTTCAAGCTGCACTCCAGTAAGCAACAAAGTTTGAAAACCACAGATACACAAAACTTGGAGGAACTGGTTACTTCCCAACTAATCGATGAATTTAGAGGTGTGCTTTATGTGCTGAACACCTCTTTACTAAAAACTATTAAGAACTCACTTGGTATTTAACGAGGGGGTTTGTAGGCTACCTGCCAAACATAGGGACAAGGCGCAAACCTGAATACATGGAGGAAAAAAACATTATCTCAAACTGAATGCCAGAAAAGAAATAAAAGCACATAAAAATTATAAAGCTTTAAAAATCTTATCCCAAAATTTGTTAGAAATTGATGTTAATAAAAGTTCCCACAGCTAAATATCTAAAAAAGAGGCGGAGGGAAAATAACAACCCCCAGGCTGGCTTGTGAAGGGTATTTTTTGTTTGTTTAATACATCTGAAAAGAATGCATATACAAAGAATTGAGACATGAGAAAGCATTGGTTCAACACTAATGAATCTACAAGAATTAGGATTTGGGGAAGGTGGAGAAGATTACCTAAACATTTTTAAAAATTGGAAACTGCAACCAAAATAAGCTGATAAAATCCCTATTAACACTTATGAAGAGTCTTCATAAGACTCTTTCCATGATTTTTATTAAACTAGAGAGCCTCAACTGGCTGCTCTAGGGTTCCTCATGCAAAACAAAAATAAGGGGATTCCCCTGACTGGTCCCCATGTTGTTAAATGTTCTCCCCACCCCCACCCCACCCCTAGCTTCTTAATGAAGCAGGTCTCCATCCTCATAACTTGAAAGAGGATGTGAATCATTCCACAGACATCTGTCTTCTAGCACCACCCCTCATATATACCAGGTCTTCAGTTGTGTTCTAGAACACCGTATCATACACTATTAAGCTGCACATCTATGCTAAGCATATAAGACAATGACTGACAAGGAAAAAATGTTTGTTTTTTTAAATTATATACTCAGCCCATTTGGTATTATTTCAAAAAGTGCAATACTTTTCTTCATTTATCAGTGAAAGAAGTTAGAAATTAACTTCAAAAAAAAAAAATCAGCAAGTGGCTAACAAATTTCCTTGAAAGTCAGTCACATACATAGTGCATCCTAGAAAAGAGGAGGGGCAAGACAGGTTCCACCCACTTTCATGAGTTTCATCAAATACTGAACCTACTCAAGGGTGGAGAGAAAAGGCAACTTTCAAAAAGGAGTATGTTATTAAATGAGGCATTTACTATACTCCTTCCTAAGAGCACCAGGTGGGGAACATGTTTTCTAAACTAGATCTAGGAAGTGGAATGTGGAATCACTCCATCCTCCTCCCCTAAAGGGCTGTCCAATGGTTAATGAATTTTTTTAAAAATGACTAAATAAAAACAAACCCCACACACACTCCCCCCCCCCCAAAAAAAAGAAAGAAAAAATAACAAAACTAGATGTCCCAGATCACTCTCCAGAGTGGAACCCGGGAGCAGCTTCAACAACCCGAATTAGTCTGTTACAGAGTCATCACAAGCATGCCTTGCTTTTAAACAAACTAACAAAAAAAAAATTTTTTTTCAAAACAACAAAACAAAAACTAGTACTGATCACTTACTTTTCTGACAATACACAATTACTCAAAATTAACTAGCACTGAGAGGGGGAAAGGGACCATACCTATGGGCCTTATTTCACACGAGTGCATATGGGTAGGTGCAGGGCATTTGTCATTATTGCAAAAACGAATTTTAATTTTTAATCTTTAGTTTGATTTAAACATTGCTTTTAGTATGATGCCGACACCAGCTGTGCAGAAAGGGCTCTGGAGAGATGTTCATAGCAGCACACACCTGCGGCTCTTCTTCGGTTCTGGAGGCTCCAGGGCAGCCAATATTGCTTCATCAAATACATTCTTTAGGCCTTTCTGAAAAGGGGTAAAAAGAAAAAAAAATGGGCCATCTGATTTTCAGAATAATGAAGTTGAAGTTCAAATTAAAAACATTCAAACCCCCAAAAGTTGGTAAAGAACAAAACATTAAAAACAATCCTGAATCTCAACACGATCATCTCACTTCACCAAGTTTTGTCCAGGCAGGGCCCTGGAAGGATCCGGCAATTCAGGAGCAGATATTCATGAGTGAGACAGTGGTCCTTTGAGAAAGCTTTTTGCAGACCAATGTATGTCACAAGAAGCAAACAAGCACACGTGTCATTTGCTCATTCAATATGAGTTTTGTAATGTGCTGCTGAAATATTTTACAAACAAGTGAAAAACAAGTGAAGCAACTCTGCATTCAAGTGAAACAGCTGGATATGAAACAGGATGGGGAGGATGGGCACCAGGCAGTGGCATCCTTATTACGTGAAGGCGCAGGCAAAGATGGAGAGAGGGATTATAGTGGCTGCATCAAAGATGTTCACTCTGAACTCCCTTTATCCCACCAATTAGACAGAGCCAAGGGGATTTGTGGAAGCAAAAATGTGGGTATCTGATACATATGTAAAACTAGAGCCCAGTCAGTGCAACAGGAATAAAGCTTCATCAGGCATTTATACAAACAATTGTATATTTTTAATTTCAAAATTTGAAGGTAACCACAATTGTATGTTTCCCTCACAACAATAAAATCGGAAGCAGGAAAATATAAAGGTAGTGGCTTTACATCTCAACATTAACAAACCTTAAGTCAACTGTTAAAATGGATGCTATTCTTAAAGGATAATGTAACAAATAATCTCATAAAGCAGTAGCAGATACATCGATATCCTTCCCACCCCAGACTGACAATTACTCCACTACAGCACAGACAGCCAAAGCAATAGCAACACAAAGTTTCACTGCACAAAGGAAAACAAAAAAAAAAAAAATTGTCCCTTCCCCATTACACTCTACTAGCAAGTCACCCTTTTTCCATTGAGTTTGTCATGCAATTACAATTAACAATTGATCATAAGAGTAAAATGATGTTTGTGTTATTTTCTCCATCTAGAACTAAGATCTAGAAGTGTTAACTCTTATTTTCTCCAAGAGGACATTCTTAATGCCAGATCAACTTCCCTTTGGCAATAGTAATCCAAACCAAAAAGCTCTGAGCATCAGGCAACTCAAGCAGCAGAAAGTAAACAAGTCCAACTTGACTACTGATCACAAAAAATATTCTGTAAGATATTGCATTTTTGATCAAAAACTAATACAGAGGTTGCTCTAAGGTGGTGAGTAAAAAGACGCAGAGGCTTTCAAACAGGATGGTTTTATTCCTTTGTTTTTAAGTGATCTTTCTACAGTAGTGGGACAGGAAGCAGCAGCAAAGAGGGAAAGGAGAAAACAGTTTAGAATATACAGCACTTCCTTTTGGGTTGAGTTTCCGGAGGCTCGAGGGCAGCTAGGATAGCCTCATCAAACACATTCTTCAGACCTCTCTACAAGACAGAGGGAAGGAGAGAGAACAGCAGCCAGGTTAGAGGATTAGAAAGACTAGCAGATACAATAGCAGTCTGGATTAAATGGGCTGAATTCATAGAAGCAATGAGCCTTAAGAAAAATAACTGCCAGAATGTAGAACTTAAGTCCATTACTAGGAGAGCACATAACTGAACGGAAACTTCTTACTCAAAAAGGTTAACTGAGCAAGGAAGCAGTTTTTATAAAAATGCCATATGTTGACTTCTAAAACAATCACACTCTGAAATCTAATATTATATTTTAATAAAAATACCTAGAGAGAAAAATGGATATTGTACATTTAAGCCCTGTAAGTTCCTAGTATTTCTTATGGTAAGAATGGCACACATGGCTGGGGGGAGGGGGACAACGGGAAAAACTGGGACAACTGTAGTAGCATAAACAATAGAAGAAGTTTAAAAAAAAATGGTATGCACATTTTGAAATCTATTAAATTTCAGGCTTCTGTGAATTCAGCTCCTGAATAACTGAAGGACACAAATAGCAGACTAACAGGCATGCTACATGTTTCTAGATTCAATGACATAACTGGATGAGATTAATCAGGATTTCAGAGTTAACCAGTTTTCCAGAACAAAAAGGTTCAGACATTTAGAGAGAGTGTTAATTGTTCAACAGTACCTACTGGCAAAGTTTAAAGAACAGACTCTAGAAGCAGCATACACTTCAGTTATTCAGTAATGTTATCAGAGCAAGTAACTACCACCCAAGTTATAGGAAAACAAAGAATGGGGTCCTAGAATGAGTTTTAGCAAGCAGTCCGATGCTTTAAGGTGTCTGCATGAGTATCAGAGCATAAAAGCATGGAGTGAAAACAAAGAATATTCTCAGATCTACAGGGATTAAAATGCATAAATACACTTACACCTCAGGCAGAACTCCAACGTGACAGTGTGACTCAGTAGTACTGGTAGTTTGGGCCCAGGTCTATGGACTCCCCTAAACTCACCTAAATCTGAAGCCACAGGTTTACCACCCAAAGAAGTTTCACATGTTCTTTAAGTCAGTTTGATCTCAAATAAAAATTTCACAGAAGTCCCAAAATATAGCTCCAATAACAAACGCCAGCCCCAAACAACCCAAGGTGTTCCCATCCCCACCCTATCCTCAGGACAGCCCCACCATGGCAACTCAGAGGACTGGCACCTACACATTCTATTAGGTACAAAATAAATCAGAAGTAACAATAAGTACTTAAAAAGAAGCAAAGAGGTTAAAAAGTTTTCTTCTTTCCCTATCTTTTACAAAGTAGAAATGGCTAAACGAAAGTTAAAGTTCCTCTGAAATTCTTTCTACACACATAGGAACAAATTCTGGTAGTCAAATATAAAAGGAAGAAGAAAGAATGGAAAGGGAAATATAGGTTATAAGGAAAAAAGGAGAGGACAGCTATTAGAAACTAGGGCATCCCTGTAGTAAAAAGCAAATCCTTTCTTGCTTATTGACAAAGATCAACTAATCCCCTACAAAACTAATCTTTGCTTTTACCCACACTATCTGATTACATAGAGTTCACTTTTAGAGGAACCAACAAACAGAATTTGGAGTCCTAAAAGTTCTAGCTCCCAAACATAACCAGAAAGCCCATTTTCTATCTTCTCCACTTTTGACTTCTCCAACTTCAAAATCTGATAAGAAAAATATAGTTGCTAAGACCTTTTCAAGTTCTTATTTGCTACAAAGTGACTTACTATATAAATCTATTCATACTGTATAAAAACCATATATGAAAGCATCCAATTTGCTAACATATGCTTCACCAGTGACCTAAAATTGGGTCTACATGGTCTACTTGTCCTCATTTCTCCCAAAAGCAACCCATATTTAGAGGAAAGGGGTATGCAAAAGATGCGCATAGTTAGTTATAATCTGACACTCATGTTTCACAGATATCCTTCTCCAAAAGACACACGTGCTTTTCTAGGGTGATATAAAAACACAGAAGCATCAGGCATTTTTTTAAAAAGCTCAGTTAGTGCTGTGTGTGTGAGAAGACGTAAAATCTTATTTAGCCCTGGCCAGGTAGCTCAGTTGGTTAGAGCATCATCCTAATTTGCCAAAGTTGCAAGTTCAATCCCTGGTCGGGACACATACTAGAATCACCAATGAATGCATGAATACGTACAACAACAAATCAATGTTTCTCTCCCTCCTTCCCTCTCCCTCTCTCTCTAAAATCAATAAATTAAAAATAAATAAAAACAAATGTTTCAACCATATTCAGTTTTAAATAGAACTAAATTGCCACAGAGAACTGGGTTTGGGAGAATATTAGGCCTTGAAATTATTCTGTGGAATATCCAAATAAGGATGAAAACATTATCTTTAAATATCCAACCTAACATTAAACTGAAGATTATTAAATTGTATCTAGGTCCCACATACTAAATACCTAATACATGTAAAATACGCAACTAAATATGCCATTTACCTCAGTATACATATAATCAAGGTTGATGTAACTAAAAAAAAAGCCTCTTCGCTTCAACCCTGCCTTAATTTATTTAGGCATGTTTGTTCATTGTTCAAAAGTCAAAGCCGGTAACTAGCAAATAGAAGAGTTCTGTGCTAATTATTTCCGTAATTCTTTCCTTTGCTCCCAGGCAGAGAATCAAATGGGAGAATCAGTTGGCAACAGCCATGAAGGTTGAGAGGACAGTACCACTCAGGTCAGTAACAACTCTCAGTTTAAATACTCTAACATTGCTCCCTGTCCTCAGAATCTGACATTTCCCATCAAGCTATGCGAAGAGTTACAATTAAATCATTCAGAAACAGACACATGAGGAAGGAATGCCTCCAAAAACTTTAGAGACGTTATATAAGCATGCTTAAGACGTTATATAAGCATGCTTAAGAAAGAAAGAAAGAGCTTCTACCCTTCACAACAGCATGGATGCAACTGGACAGCATTATGCTAAGTGAAATCAGCCAGACGGTGAAAGACAGATACCATATGATCTCACCTATAAGTGGAACCTAATCAACAAAATAAACAAGCAAAATATAACGAGCAACATTGAAATAAAAAACAAACTGACCATAACCAGAGGGGAGGAAAGAGGGGGTAACAGGGGACAAGAAGGGGAGGGGTCATCAAGGAACATACATAAAGGACCCATGGACAAAGCCAAATGGAGGAAGGACTGAGGGTGGGATGTGAGGAGGGGTGGGGCTGGGGAAAGTGGTGGTGGGAAATGTTGACATGGGGCTGATGGGATTGGGTGCAGGGCGGAGAGGATAAAGAGGAGAAAAAAATGAGACAACTGTACTAGCATAATCAATAAAATATACAAAAAAAAAAAAGAAATAGCTACAGTAACTTCTTCTGACATAAAAGTCTCTACCATGACTAATTCCCTATCCCAGACACAATATAGCATCAATTATCAGAACTGACAAGAAAAAAAATCAGTTCTATTTAGATGAAATTTAAGGAACAGCACAGCAGCGGGGGTATCGCTGTAAATTTGTGTTCATCTGAACCTTTCCTGTATTTTTTTTTTAACACAATCCCTGACTACTACGAAAGACCCAGTACCACATGAAAGCTCCCCAACCAAGAGCTTTACTTAGAGACTAATAATTTTCTCCATAAATACAGACCTACAACAAAAGAATATATACTATGAAGCTGGTCAGTCTTCCTGGGCAGCTTTCTTGAGCACTGTGAACGACCATTAGAAATAACCCATGAATCCTAATGCTCTAAGAAACTATTCAGCTATAAATAAAAATAGGCTTCCGCACAGTCCTCACCTGTGTGAGTGCAGAACACTCCACGTACTTGACAGCCTTCAGGTCACGGGCCAGCTTTTCAGCAGTCTCTGGAGTGATAGGCTTCTGTTTGTTCTTGGCAAGTTTCTCAATAGTTGAGGGGTCATCTCTGAGATCAATCTGGGTCCCAACAAGCAAGAAAGGAGTCTTTGGACAGTGGTGAGTTATCTCAGGCACCCACTAGAGAAAAGGTATTTTAAAAAATACACCTTCGTTAATCCACAAGCCTCAAAAACTATTTATAAGTCAGTAAAAGTCCTGGGACCACCTTTTTCAGGACAAGAACAACTGACCGACTCACCTTTTCTTTCACATTTTCAAATGAGGATGGAGAGACCACTGAAAAACAGACTAGAAATACATCTGTTTGTGGATAACTCAGCGGTCGTAATCTGTCATAATCCTCTTGCCCTGGGGAGAAAAATTGGAGAAATCATCAATTCAATCTTTCTGTCCTCATAGTATTAAAATTGCAAGTCAATCAACAAATTAAGTATGCAGCTAACAGAACAGTAATCATTAGCGAGAAAGCAACTTATCTAATAAAATGTATGGCTTTATAATGAGAAAATTCTCACTGAGCTTATTCTATTTAATATTTCAAGCCATTAGAATAGCAATGAATGCTATACATTGTTTGCTTTATTACCAGTTTGTAGTTTTCAATCTTTGCGTCCGTTAGCGACCTAACAATAATATAATAAACACAATAAACTGTTGCTACAGAAATGGTTAAAAATTAATCCTACCTCAGATCTGATTAAGAAATGATCACACCAAAATGATCTAAGGAAACAAAAATCTCAGTGAAACCCAGCTAACAAAATCCACTGCCCATTCATAACTATCAAAGCAGGTTCACATGTTTAGTTAACATGTGCATATAAGACTAGTATTTGAAACTGAGGATGCCTAGACAAAAAAAAATTTAGCAAGACTCAATGGGTGGTAAATCACGGGGAGAAATTCTGGTGGAAAGGAGAATATCTGTATGGTCTAAAAGATTCTTTATAAACCACACAGGGAAAAATGTAACTACATTGTGAAGAAACCAGACATCACCTTGACTGAGTGATAAAAATAACCATCGCCAAGGAGTGGGAGATGAATATCATGTGCCTCCAGATTTAGATCCTAAAAAGGATACATCACTACTGCAGGATTCCAAATAAATACCATAACCTAAATCTAAGCATGAAGAAATGGACCAAACTCAAAATGAGGAACATTTTATAAGAGACGGAGGAAGAGAAGATGGGTCTATATTATGTAAAACTAACGTCATGGCCCTGGCTAGTGTGGCTCAGTTGGTTGGAGCGTCATTCAAAAGACCAAAAGGCTGTAGGTTCAATTCCCAGTCAAGGCACATACCCAGGCTGTGGGTTTGATCCCCAGTTGGGGTATGTACAAGAGACAACCAATCAATGTTTCTCCCTCACACCAATGTTTCTCTCCCCCTACCCCAAAAGCAATGAAAAAATGTCCTCAGGTGAGGATTAAAAAAAATAATAATAAAAATGTCATGCAAGACAAAGAAAGGCTGAAGAACTGATATAGTTAAAAGAGACTAAAAAGAAATGACAACTAAATGCAATACACTGTATCGTACTGAAAGCAGAAAAAAATGGAATTGGAACAATTGACAAAACTGGAATACAGGCCTTAAAGTAATGTATCAATGTTAAATTTCCTGACTCTAGACATAAGAATGTTTCTATTCTTAGGAAATACTACTTATTCAAGGCTAAAAAACTATGATGCATGCAATGTACTCTCCAATAGTTCAGGAGAAAAATTAAGCTCTGTCTGGGTAGCTCAGATGATTAGAGCATCAACCCAATATGCCATGGTTGCTAGTTTGATCCCTGGTGAGGGTAGGTGTAAGAATCAACCAATGAATGCATAAATAAGTGGAACAAGAAATTGATGTCTGTTTCTTTCCCTTCCTACCTCTCTCTAAAAATCAATAATTTTTTAAAAAAACTAATGTGCATATATGTTTAAAGACAATAAATAAAGCAAATAGGGTAAAATGTTACCAACTGGTAAATTTGGTTACAGAGTATATGGGGGCTCCTGGCACTATTCTTGCAACTGTTCTGTAGGTCTGAAATTACTTTCAGATAAACAGATTTTTTTAAATAGCTATACACATTTCCAAAACTGTAAAGGAAGGAGAGGAGTCACAGGAGAAGGATTTAATACTCCAAGATCAAAACTAAGCTACAGCACTCCTATGTATTAAAAAGAACTATTTAATGCCACTGAACTCTACACTCAAAAATGGTTAAAATGGAAAACTTTATGTTATATATATTTTAAGGGTGAAAAAAGACAAGTTAAATATTTTGTATGCCAATGAATTTGTTTTTGGCTGTCACTGAGAAAGAATCCAAGAATTTAGGGTAGCTATCAAAACATGATAATTAAAGGCGTTACTACTATTGCCACTTAGATCTTTAAGTAACATATCAAAGTAGACAACAAAGAGATCTTCAGGACAACAGAGAAATTTTAAATGAAGGTTATAAAAGTCAAAATAAAAGAGGTTACAAAACAAAACCATCAACAGCACCTCTAATATTTATTGAATACTTACTATAACAAAATGCTAGGGTTAGAGTAAAAGGAATTCAAAAGTATGCACTCAGATATGTAACTTTCACTTCTTAAATTAAAACATATAATTACAGAAATGGAAGGGATTAAAAAGGAAAAAAATGGGCCTACAAAAGACAAAATCCGCCAAAATCAGTAACAATTCTCTCAATCTAAACTGCTGAGTTTGAACACTAGCTGGACCTTTGAAACTTCACATGCCTAAGCTCTAGCAAAACAAAACAAAACAAAACAAAAAAATTTTAAAAATAATACAAACCAGTTAACGAAGTCTTGTAAAAAGAGACAAAGATGTTCACATACCTTTTCTTAGTCTTTTCCCTATTCAAATGGAATATATTTCAAAAAAATTAAGCCTGACATAGTCTAGAAAATACTTAGTTTTTCATTATTCGGCCCCTTCGAGCAGAGATAATTAGCATCAAATACAGATCCAAGTCTATATTCCTGAGCACCACTAAAAGCATCAAAATGAATATCCAATATTTTACGTACAACCAACCTTCTATTCAGATGGATTGGTGACAGAAAACCAATAAAGCCATTCTTTTTGAATATGAGATCCAAAGCGGTATTGATCAGTCCATTTATTTGTGATAAACAATCTCTCAAAGTTATAAAAATCTTTCTTTTCCTTTCCCAAACAGAAAAAAAAAAAATTCAGAAGTAAAATCATTCAATAAACAAAAAGGTTACCTTACCTCTACTTCTGCTACGAGAGCCACATACGGAAATAGAATGAATAGGGTCCCTACGATGAGCAAGGCTCTTCAATATCCAAGCATAATTTATCCAGCTAAAATTTATCCTCTAAGTGTGTCACAAATGGCCATTATTCACTCAAGATAGAGACAGCACTATCAATTAAAATCCTTTAAGGTACATTCACATGATCAAAAAAATTTTGATTCTGCCCTAGCTGGTGTGGTTCAGTGGTTTGAGCACTAGCTTATGAACCACAGGGTTTCTGGTTTGACTCCTGGTCAGGGCACATGCCTGGGTTGTGGCCCAGGTCCCCAGTTGGGGGTGTGCAAGGGGCAACCAATCAACAGTTTTCTCCCTCTCTTGCCCTCTCTCTAAAAATAAATAAATAAAATCTTTTTTTTTTAATTGTTGATTCTTCTGTGTAAGACAGGTCTGGACACAAGTCAAATATATCAACTCTAACAGCACACCAGAGCACTACTTAACTTCAAACACTTGTCAAAACGCAGGGATACATTCCATAGGTTGCTGATCTTTTCCTTGCTTATAACCTCATATTTAAAATTCAAATTCAAGAAGAACTAAGTCAGTTTGAATTGAGGACTCTAGTCCATATGAATTCCAGTAGGACATTATAAACACAAGAAGCAAGCAAATAAATATTTCATAGTATTTATCACTACAGATTAAAACCTAAACATTTTTTTGCAACCAATTAGTCAAACCTTAATGGCACTTAGTGATCCTGCCTCACCTGTGCCATGGGGCTTACTGCTAAATAATCTCCTAACATCTTTTAGCTCATGGAAAAAAATAAAATAAAATCCACCCTGGCTGGGGTGGCTCAGTGAATTGAGAGTTAACCTGTGAACCGAAAGGTCACCATTTGATTCCTAATCAGGGCATATGTCTGCGTTGCAGGCCATGTCCCCAGTTGGTGGGGAAGGGAGATGCAAGAGGCAATCTCACAACGATGTTTCTCTCCTTCTGTCTCCCTCTCTTCCCCTCTCTCTAAAAATAAATAAATAAAATCCAAAAATAAAGGGGACACTCTGGCCCAAGATTTCTACCTTTTTATACTTAACATCAGCAAAAACCTAGATTATTCCATGTTAATGCAGAATTTACTGAAGATTCAAATCTTAGTCAAAACACCCCTCTGGAAGATTCTATAATAGTGCTAAACTAGAGACCAAGGTTATAGATCTCTCTATGGAGAGCACTATAATTGAACAACAAATGCAAAAATGGTCAGACAGTAGAAACACCTCAAAGAAGGAAAGGAGTTTATTTTTTAAAAACAAAACAAAACCAGAATCAGTTAAATCAGGTCAAATTGTGCCACTAAGACTTGTTCTGAACATTATTCATCTGCTAAGGGGAAGAATAATTTTATCTGTGCACCAAACATATCCCAGTCACTGCACTGGGTATTTCAATGTAAAGTGTATGAATCATAAATACATAGTCCCTGAGCTACTATATATGCATACTTTTAAAAACTGATTATCATTCAGTCTTCACAACATCTATAAAAGAAAAGTATTTTAGACTTTTTACATTTCCGGGTTAAGTAAGCTCTACACAGTTTAGTAACTTGCCAGCTATCTAACTAACTGGTCTAGCTACCCTCAAAGTTCAAACTTTCTCTTTTCTATTACCGTGGTAACACCTGAAATGTCTCAGTGATTGCGATTACAATGATTAAAATTCAAAAGTGGCCTCAGCTAGGGTAGCTCCATGGATTGAGCTCCGTCCTGTGAACCAAAGGGTCGCTGGTTCAATGCCGCAGTCAGGGCACATGCCTGGGTTATGGGTCAGGTCCCCAGTAGGAGGCGTGCAAGAGGCAACCACACATTGATGTTTCTCTCCCTTTCTCCCTCCCTTCCCCTCTGTCTAAAAATAAATAAAATCTTTTTTAAAAAATCTTAAAAAGTGAAGATTATCTTCTAAAAGCTGAACCTAAAAAAACAATTAAAAGTGTATGTAAATAAAATGATAGGAAAACCATCTAAAAGTAAATGTAAACATAAACAAATGAACCAACTACACTCCAAATTACATAGTCACCCTGGATTGGAGGATGGTGGTGGGGACAAGTCCTGGTAACTGAGGAACAGAGGGCTTTGTACTCTATTAGACTAAAGAAAAAAAGAACTGCAAATAAATCTTGAACTCTTACTTGTTTTTCATAGTAGTATGATATAACAATTCTAAAACTATCTGATGTATATGGTAGAACTGAAAATGAGTAAACAGGGATCTTCTGGGGAACCAAACTTCTAACTATAAAAGGAAAAAGAGATAAAAATATGGAATTCATGAAGGCAAAGACGACCCCTTGAGTAGGACTGCACTGGAGATATCAACAAAAACTTATTATCCAGATGAAACATGCTAATGTTATTGTCCTTAGTGGATGAATGATATCCAGGACAAGTCACCGTGGTGCAGAAATTAAATCAGAATAAAAAGTGACAAAAAGAATGTGTGTCACCCTGACTGGTGTAACTCAGTGGGTTGAATATCATCCTGCAAACCAAAAGGTCATCGGTTTGATTCCTGGTCAGGGCACACGGGAGACAGGAAACTTGGACTGCAGGGAAGGTCTCTGCTTGGGAGTGTGCGAGAGACAACTGACCTGTTTCTCTTGCACAAGATTTCTCTCCCTCTCTTTCTCCCTCCCTTTCCCTCTTTCTAAAAGAAATAAATAAATAAAACCTTAAAAAAAAAAAAGAATGTGTGTCAAAATATAAAAATGTTTGTACAGGGAAAGGTCATAATATAAAAGAAAACTGCAAATGGAGCCCCAAATGTTAACAAAGTAAGTTAAATTGTGCCACATAACGGATTACTGTGTAACCATGAAGACTATGGCATACAAGCAAAACACTGACAGAGGTCACCATATTTTTTAAGAGAAAAAGGCAGGTACAGAGAGGAAGAAAAAGAATACTATATCTTTTTCTCCTGTGTATAAAAATAATAAATATATAGGAATAGTCTCCTCTAGTGTGTGAAAGATAGGAGACTCACTGGCCCCAGGTCTCCAGTGCCTGTCAAAAAAGATCTCTGGCTTATAGGGACCTCAGCCAGTTGAGATGGAAATCCCCCCAGCTTGCCTTAGATGGTAAAATTATTTCTTAATAGGTATCTTTTAACTCCCAGATTCAGAATCTAATATAGAGATAAAATAAATCAAATACTATTATTGTTAATTTTCAGTTACACTTAGGAATAATCTATCCTTATTTAAAACTCGTGTCTTTAACATTTAAAATAACATGCCATATCAAAGAACATGATACTGATTCCAATTTAAAATGTATAATTGGCCCCGGCTGGTGTGGTTCAGTTGACTGAGCACCGGCCTGCAAACTGAAGGGTCACCGGTTCAATTCCCAGTCAGGGCACGTGCCTGGGTTGTGGGCCAGGTCCCCAGTAGGGGGTGCACAACAGGCAACCACACATTGATGTTTCCCTCCCTCTTTTTCCCTCCTTTACCCTCTCTCTAAAAATAAATAAAATCTTTTTTTTAATGTATAATTGATCTTAAACTTGAGATTTCTTTGTTGAAAATATTAAGAATTTTATAAAAGCTGTAAAACAATACAGAAAATCACAAACTACCATGTTTATTAGTTATGTATGTAAAAACTTGGGAATGTTTCACTTGTCAGGTCAAATACTCTAAATTGCTTAAAACAATTGTAAAACGAGGCTGACTGGGATTAACCTCATCAACCTATGTTAAATAAACCAATATTAATCAAAGGACCTTTGGCCTCCGTGAGAATGATTTGTTAAAACTGGCTATTTTAATAAAAAATTTAATAACTTGTGCAACTAAACTCAAAGGCTTACCCGCTCCAAGCTATTTACTGAAGAGAATTAAGTCTATACAAAGACTTGTATACAAATGTTCAAAGCACCTATTCATAATAGCTTAAAAGTAGAACCCAAATATCAGTCAACTCATAAATGGATAAATAAATATTGCTATATCCATAGAATGAAATAGTATTCACCAATAATACCAAGGTACTGATATACACGGCACAGATAAAGCTCAAAAACATTATGCCAAGTGAAAGAAATCAAACACAAAGACTACATATTGTATGATTCCATTCATATGAAACTCTAGAAAAGCAAAACTATTATGACAGAAATCAGACCTATGGTTGTCTGGGGTCATGTCAAGGGAAGGGACGCATAGGAAAAAAATTTTTTTTAAATATTTTATTTATTTATATTTTAGAGAGAGGGGAAGAGAGGGAGAAAGATAGGGAGAGAAACATCAATGTGCGGTTGCCTCTCATATGCCCCTTGCTGGGGACCTGGCGTGCAACCCAGGCATGTGCCCTGACTGGGAATCAAACCAGCAACCCTTTGGTTTACGGGCCGGCACTCAACGAACTGAGCCACACCAGCCAGGGCAGGAAATTTTTAAGATGATATATCTTGGTTATGGTGGAGGTTACACAACTGTATAGTCAGCAAAATTATCAAACTGAACACTTAAAATGAGTGAATTCTATTGTAATATATTCAGTAAAGCTGAAGCTAAAATATATATTACTAATAATATAATTTATTATATTATATATAATTATATATAATA
>PVJD01006139.1:0-103209 GCA_004026545.1 Mormoops blainvillei | reverse complement strand
GCCAGGGCTCAGCGACACCACACAGAGCTCCCTGTGTCTCTTTGAGCAAGATAATCCTTAAAAAATTCTAGAGCCTTTAATTACACATGGGGTACATCACAATTTTTCATCTCTCCTTCCCCACCCCAGGAGACAAAAAGGAAATTTCACACCCTAGTGAGCCCAGCTCTTTTCCTCTTTGTTGCCAGCCTGGGGTTAAAAAGCAGGGACAGGCAACACGCGTCTCCTCCGGGTCCTGATTCCTTTGCTGATTTTGAGATTCAGAACATGCATCTTAAAGATCATAATCTGGTTTTGCCATGCCCGCCTTCCCAGCCGATTAATGGCCCCCTGGCTTCCGCACTGCAGCACCCAGTGCTCTGCAGAACGCCACCTTCCACACACGCCCACCTGAGGCTGGTAACTCAGAGAAGAAAAGGCCGGGGTAGGGGGAGGAGTGGGGGGAGGGCGTCAGAGAAGGGATGCAAGGTCCAAGTTCAAGTTCTGGTTCTGTCGCTAGCTGGCTATGTGATTTTGGACAAATTGCTTCCCCTCTCTGGACTTCAGTTTTCTCACCACAAAATGAAGGGGTTGACCTAGCTGGTCTCTAAGGTCCCTTTAGACCTAATAAACCAGAATTTCTCGGCTTAAAGCCTCGGTCCCCCTTCTGCTGGATGAACTTGGGCTAGTCACTTAAACTTTCTGTGCCTCAGCATCTTCATCTACCTCTTTGGGTTGTAGTAAGGAGTAAGTGAGTTAATATTTGTAAAGTGCTTAAACTGTGCCAAGCATATGCTAAAGCAGTTACGACAGAGATATCGGTGGCCCTGACATATGACCTCGGTGCTCACTAGTCCCACTCATGGTTCTTGGACTTCCTTCAGTTTCGAGCACCTGTGTTTCTCTGCCTGACAGTTTGCTTGGTGCCCCCACCTGGAGTCTGCTCGCGCTGTGCTCCAGACAGGCTGGAAGAGCAAGTTTAAGTGTGCAAAACAGCCCTCAACCAATGAAGGTTGGGAGTTGACATACAAACACCCCAACATCCTTGTGGAGATAAATCTGAGGCTTGTTCTACGGGCTCCCAGAGGTCCAGCAGGACTGAGCCCAGGATTCCGGGTGGTAGATGCTCTTCCACATACCCTTTATTGGCCTTCTTCCTTCTCTGTCTCCCTTGCTCAGTGTTTCCCAAGTTCACCCTCCAAGTAAACTCTTCTCACTCAAATCCTTGCCTCACACATTACCCGGTGCCAATGCACTTTGCAGGCATTACCTTCACTTGTGAAGTGAGTGTGATTGTTCCATGTTACAGGTATGGAAACTGAGGCCCACAGAGGTTAAGCACCTGCCCAAGATCACACAGTAGGTAAGTGGCCCAGCTGTGAGTTGACCCCAAATGTGTCTGACTCCGCAAGCTCTATATCTCCATCTGCCTCCCTCTTCTCCCTCTGAGAGGCTGCATCCTGCTTCAGACACAGGCACCTCGCTCCTTCAGAGCCTCAGTGGCAGCTCCTTTGCTCCAAGCAGGGAAAAGGGGCACGGGGCCAGGGCCATCTGTGAAACTTCCTCTCTGGCAGCCACTAAAAGGCCCCCCAAGGACTCCTTTTCCAATCACACAGACGCCCACAGAGCTCTTAGGTGGCACAGTCCCGGGTAGAGCAATCAGGCTCTTGATATCATAGCACCAGTGTAAGTGCTAACACATGGGGACCCTTGAGGGGAAGTGGCCTCCCAAAGTGCCAGGGATGCACGGGGCTGCTGACTGCCCTGAGGGGCCACTGTGTTTCCCGGCCCCCAGCTGAGCCCTCCTCTCTGCCTCTGGAAGTGTGAGTTGACATCAAGAGCAATGAATGGGCTATCGCCCCAGGCTAGAGGAGCCTAGCCTCACTGTCATCCCCCAAGGGAGGACCTCACTTCAGACCTGGGCTCATTAAAGTTCCTGAAGTTTTAAGTCAGGCATCATACTTATCCATAGCTTTCATATGCACATGGTTGCAAAATCACAAAAGCCTTCCTCCCATCCCTGTACCCCACCTTCTCCCCACTGAACACAACAGCCGCTGTTGCTGATCTACTGTGAACCCTTCCGGAGGTGTTCTCCAGCAGACAAGCACACAGATGGAGGCACCACAGCACACAACTTTTTTTCCCCCCCAGAACATCGTATCTTGGAGGTCTTTCTATTTGAGTCATAAAGAACTTCCTTATTCCTTTCTATAGCTGTCTAGTATTCCAGTGCATGTTTGTCCCATAATTGATTTAACCAGTTCCCAATGGATGGATATTTGAGTTATTTCCAAACTTTTGCCAATACCAAGCTTGTACATGTATGATTTTGCACACTTGGAAGTACATGTATAGGAAAAATAGCTAGAGATGGGATTGCCGAGGCAAGAGATGTATGCATTTGTAATTTGAAAGATGCTGCCAAACTGACCTCCAAAAGTGGTGATTCATGTATACTTTCACCAGCCGCGTGCCCTGCTGAGAGCCAACTGTGTACGTATGTGCTTTGCTGACTTGGGGCTCACAACAACTCTAAGAGGGTGGCATATTATTATCCTTGTTTGATGAGAAAATTGAGAGGGGTTCAGTTTTGCCCAAGTTGACTCAATAAACTTTTCACTGAGCATTTAAATTACATGCCAGGCTCTGTGCTAAGTGCTTTACATTCATTACCTTATTTAACCCTTTCAAGTAATACTGTGAGGTGGGCACTCTTACCGTCATCATTCATTTTACAGATGAACCAAGTGTTAGAGCTCAGAAGGGTTAAGAAGCTTTCCCAGCATCACACAGCTGGTAACCGGCAGAGTGAGATTTGAAATTTCTCAGTGTGGCTCCTGGGCTGTAGTTTCTCCCAGGAGGCTCTCACTGACTTCGTGCGGCCCTCAAGTCCTCTAGTCGCTGTGGGGGTTGCACCAGCAGACTCCCCTCAAAGCTTTAGACATATAATTGAGGAGCCAGAGACTGAGAGAAGGTAAGAGCTGGAAAGAACCTTGCAAATGCTTTTCAAAAGGGGGGTCTGTGCCTGGAGCCGGGAGGGAGGAGTTGGAAAAGTAAGGAGATGATTCTGGTTGCTTCGATGCCTTGCGGCCCACCGGGATGCTAAACTGTCCCACCCTGCATGGGAGGGTCTCACAAAGAATTGTTCCCCTGAAAATGCCCATGGCTCCCTTGCCAGGAAACACTGGGACCTTTTATTCTGTAGAGGAGGAAATAAAGGGAGGGTCCACTTGGGGCAGGGACAGGAACACAGCCAGGCTCACTGAGAGGCAAAACCAAGACTAGAAATTGCTCCACGGTCCCACAGGCCGGGTTCAATCCTCTGAACGTGGCCAGTGCTGCCCCCTGCACACATGTAAACCTAGAGAATCTGACCAAGTCGCTTAGTGTATTAGCGTATGGAGGCAAGGGGCTCAATTATTAAGCACCTACTACTTATACATAATCACTCAAGTTCCATGATAACCCTATAATATTACAGTACCCAGCTGAAGAAGGGGGGTTCTGGGAGTTGGAGAGCACTGTGGTGTGTCAGTGAGAAGATTTGGGGAGAAGCCTGAAACGCAAGCAGGGGCCTTTATGTTGACTACGACATGGACCCCAGTGAGCTAACCAGGGGATTGTAGGTTCTTGAGCCAGGACACGACTTGATCAGATTTGTGTTTTAGGACCCTAACTCTGGTGGCAGTGCTTTTCCCATGTTCTTCCCCTGCCAGGAATGCCTTTCCCAGACTTGTATACCAGGAAGACTGTAGCTGAAAGCTCTCTGTGAAGCATTCACTGACCCCTAGGAGTTTGACCTGGTGCATCCACACTCCTTTGTTAAATGGAAAACCCCTGAAGGCAGTGGGTGGGTCTTATCTTTGCATCCCAGTGTCAGGTGAATAATGGAAGCTCCATAAATGCTAATGAGATGGATGGATGGATGGATGGATGGATGGATGGAGTGTGAAGGCCTGACTGAGATAATGGCAGTAGGGAAAAAAAAGGGAATGCGAAGCCAAACTGAAGGAAGATGGACAGCACCCCTTGACTGGTTAGATATAACAATAAGAGCTTGCACTTGTGTAACGCTCATTGTATACCAGGCCCCATAAGGGAGGTACCATTATCATCCCCATTTAACAGATGAGAAAACTAAAGATCAGAGAAATTACACGTTACACAGTAATCTCACACAGCTAGTAAGTGGTAGAGCTGAGCTTTGAACGAAGATATTCTGGCCCAAGGTCCATGCCCTTAACCTGTTGTCTATTTTATACAACTTGTTACAAGGGCTGAAAATGGGATAATGATTTAGAGACTTAGGTCTTCTGACCTCTGATCTGTTGCATTATTCTTGCCCTTCTCCCTCCCTCCCAGTCATCACCTCCTTGAACATTCTTACCAGGCCCAAGCTTCGGTCCCCACAAAATGTAAAGCCTAGACAGAAGGGACAGAGTACCCTCCTTTTCGAGGCCAGCGTGGGGGCTGAGGAGCATGGGAGAATGCTGACGGCAGTCAGAGCCCCGCCGCAGCGGCGTTGGGCCTGCCCCAGCAGGCTCCGGGCGGACGGCCAGTGCGGCCTGTGCTGCCCTGCCTCTGTCGAGCCTCCTCCCTCACCCAAGTCACACGCCACACGCTCAGGTTCCTTTGTGGTGGGTGTTTTGATTAATTTTATTCTAATTAATTCAGTAATCTCAAGCTGTTTGCAAAATCTGCACTGAGCGCTGCTCCGTGATGGAGCTGCAGAAAGGGGTTGCAGACAAACACACGATTCATTTATCCGTTGGTGCTATATATATCTTACGGCTGAGAGAGGGTGGGCTGGGGAGAGGAGCAGCGCACTGCCTGCCTGCTGGCTCTCAATGTCATTTCTCAAATGCCCTCTGCTTGCCCAGACCAGGGCTGTCAGACTGGTTAGAGGACAGACATCCTGAAGGCTTCCTTGCAGGCAGGTGGCCAGGTCTGGTGGCAAGGATGTGAGTCCCACTTCTGCCTCTTGTTTTTTGTGGAGCCTCAGGCGGTTTGCTTAACCTCACCAGCTTCGGCACCCTGACCTAGAAAATGGAGATGAAACACCTGCCCTGGCTACATCACGGGCACTCAGAGACAGCCAGGGTGTGGGGCAGGCTGGGGAAACTGTGCAGAAGCTTAAAGAAGTGCTGATGCTGTTACTGGAGGGGCAATGGAGTGTGACGGTTGAGATTCAGACTAGATTCCCTCCCCTAGCCTCTTACTATCTGGGTACCTTGGAGAGGTCACTCCATGTCTCTATACATCCATTTCCGCATCTGTAAAACGGGGGCAAAAACAGCAACCACCTCGTAGGGTTCTTGTAAGGATTCAATGACTGTGATTTTTAGAACAGTGCTTGGCATGGGCCAAGTACTAAGTAGAATAACTATTATTATGGTTATCTTAGTCACCTTTGTCTCTTTAAGATCTTCCCAGTGCAACACAAATTCCCAGTTATGCAGGAAGCATTCTCTGATTATCCATAATGACACTGGCACCCTGTCCCGAAGCATCCATCCTTCCCTCATTGCTCTGAATGTGTCGACGCCTTCATCCACAATCTCTATGTCCTACTGTGTGGTCTGTTTTTCTTCTTGCAAAATGGAACACCCCAGATTACAGGGCCCGTATTGCCCTAAGCCTTAACTCCCACCATGGTGGGGTTAAAGGGGCTCAGTCCATGGCTGTTCCAGAAGATCCATCCAAAGGGACTTAAAGGCAGCAAAGGGATCAGAAGGGAACCCCTTCTGGAGCTGGGCTCGCTAAGCATACACATGATTTTACTTGAAATCGAAATAAATATAAGAAAGTTTTTCTAATTGAGGTAATGTCAATTGCCTGTGTGAATGATGATTTTCTTTTACATGGGGGTGCATTTGGAGGAACACATATGGACACGGTGGAGGACAGTACACCCTCGGAAGCTGCATGGTGCCATGAAGAGGAAAACCAACCAATCAACCAAGAAGGTAATGGAATGGGAGGGAGGTGATGCTTTATTTTTTTAAAGATTTTATTTACTTTTAGAGAGAGGAGAAAGGAGGGAGAAAAAGGAGAGGAACACCGGTATACGAGAGAATCGATCAGAGCCCGGCCCTCAACCCAGGCAGGTGCCCTGTCTGGCAAAGGAACTGGCAACCCTTCAGCTTGCTGGGTGATGCTGAACCCACTGAACCACACCAGTCAGGGTGGGAGGCAATGCTTTAGGTGTGCACTCAGGGAAGGCCTCTCTGAGAAGGTGTCGCATAAGCCAAGCCCTCACAAGTGAGAGGAAGCCCATTATGTGACCACCTGAGCAATGAGCACTCCAGAGAGAGGGCACAGCCATGCGAAGGCCTTGAGATGGGAATAAACTTGGGGTGTTTGGAAGACTGGCTGAGAGGGACAGCAGGATGAAGCAGGGCAGCGAGGGCACAGGGTCCAGGTTGCTTTAGCTGCCTCTCTAAAATTCATCCATGTATCCATGTATCCATGATCCACTCATAACAAAGTTTACTGCACACCTTTCTGCCAGCCGTGCCAAGAACTGGTGGTTCTGACTGGCGTAGAGCATTACCCTCCCCTCATGGCACTTAGCACAGATGAGAAAAGAAACATAATGATGCTTCCAAGGCAGGGCGGCAAGTACCATGGTAGAGCTGTGCACAGGGTCGGACTGTGGCAGAAAAGAGGGAGGCCCGGGGTTGGGAACAGGAAAAGCTATTGGTTACAGCAATGGTTCTTCAGGTTGAACGGCATCAGAATCCCCTGGAGGGCTCATGAGGAACAAATCGCCGCTGTGCATACCTAACCCCCTGACTTGGATTCATTAAGCCTGGCATGGACTGGGAATCTGTGTTCTAGTTAGCTTCTAGGTGGTGCCGATGCTGCTGGACCAGGGACTGCGCTTTGAGAACCACTGGGCAGGCGTTTCTCACCATCCATGAGCCAAAATTCCTTTCAGTTCGTTGGGCCCTGGACAGCTCCCAGTGTCTCCGGTCAACATTTATCTTCCAACCAGGCCTGAGACAGGAGCCCTCTGAGAACAGCCATTTCCGCGCCATCTCCCTCCAGCTGCTGTCCCCTGTGTTCCACTCACAGCCCCTCCTTCCCCTCTCCCTCCCTGGGAGGCACATCTCCAAACTCTGTCCTGCCACCGAAGGAGCAATTTCACTCTCAGTTGCCTCCATTGATTCCTTTCAAGGTGCAGGAGACCCCAGTTACCACCGAACCTGGCTCCCGGCCAGCCATCCGAGAGCCCTCCTCTTCCCTCCTCAAAACTGTGCCCTGGGCTGAGGGATTCCAAGGCCCCCAGCCTTCATCTGCATGCCATATGTTTTATTTTATTTTTATTGAATTTATTGGGGTGACATTGGTTAATAACATTATATAGGCTTCAGGTATACGAGTACAATTCTCTACTACATTATCCGTATATCGTATTGTGTGTTCACTATCCCAAGCCAAGCGTGTGTTAGTGATTTCATACCCCAGTGGCCAGCCATCTCCCCACCCCCTTCCTCTCTTCCTAGCCCCCGTTTTTCTCTGTGCCCTGAATGTCCCCATTTCCCCCCGTCATATTTCCCCAGACCCCTTCCCTATTCTTTCCTTTGCCCATGCCCTTTGTGCTAGATTTGGCATGCTTTCCCATAAAAACCTAAATTACCAAGGTTCCTGGTAACCGTGGCCCATAGTCGCTCAAAGAGACAGGGCTGAGATTTCCAACATTAATCAGAGCTCAAATTTCAAAATTTATAAATATTCTCCAAGTTGGGGTTCTCCCAACTACCCTTCAGGAGCAGAACTCCCCCAGCATTTCCAGCGGGCCACCGATCCTGCACCCCTACCCTCCACCAGGTGGTGACCTCGCCGAGAATGAGGAGCTTGGCCACTCAACTTTGAGATAATATGCTCAGCACAGCACCCAGCGCCTAGTAAATGCTCGGTATTGTTTCTATTCTCATGATCGCCTTGCTCTTGTTACCGTTCCCTCGTCTCCTTATGTCTTGTCCAGTGCTTGGCACAGAAATTCTCCACAAAGGTTTTCAGGTAAACGCAAACAGAATGCAGAGTTGTCACTTGCACCTTCCTGGTCTCCCCTCCTACTGCCTCATTCGCCTGTAAGAGCTTCTCTCTCATTTGCCTATTTTTCTTTTCTTTCTTAACTACTGCTGTGTTCCAAGCCAAAGCATTTGAGCAATTTTTGTGCAATAACTCCCCACCCCCAATGCCCAGATTTTGGAGGCCTGGGAGATTAGTGTCAGGAGATTTGGTGGGTAATGGGTTCTGGGCCATAGAAAACGGCCCCTTTACAGAGATATAATTATGCAGGTTACACTTGCCTGGCTTCAGACACAGCCACAGACCTCGGGGAACCTGGCGTCAGCACGGATGGCACTTGAGGCCACATTATATAGAGTATTCTCCACTTGCTGTAAAGCTGTTGGCAAACGTAAGAAAAAAGATGGTTTTCTTTTCCTTTTAAAAATTATTTATTTATTTATTTATTTTTAGCCAAATACTGCAGGCCCTCGTGAGTCACAAAAGTTTGAGATATTACTCAGGTATGTGGGAGGGAAAACGCCATATTTCACCTTGTCAAAGGTTTGGTTTTCTTATTTATTTACTAGCGGGCCACTGGGTAAATTGAACCCTGAACAACATTAAAGGGGAGTAAACATATCTCCCAGCCGCTCATGGACCCAGGGCACTCATGGGCCTGGCACTGGGCAGGGAGCTGGATTATCAACACGCCTCCCCTGCTGGGGGCAAACTTGCAGCCTGGAGGTGGGGCGAGGGTCCGGGGGCCTGCACGGGGAATCCTCTGCCCCCCACGCCAGCTGTGTCGGAGTTCCCTGCCCGTCCGCCAGCCTCCAAGACCCTCAACAGACAGACACCTGCACTCGGTGTCCATAGCAGCTCTGGGCAGACGGAATAATTTTCTTTTGATTTCCACCTTTCTGGTCCCTGTGCTTCTCACAACCCACCACACACACACACACACACACACACCCCAGCAATGAACCACAGGAGGAATGTCATCTCAGAGTCATATCTGCATGGTTGAAATCAGAGGGTGGGATGACTGAAAGCATTCTTATGGCCTGTTTACAGTCACAGAGAATCAATACTTGCATTTGGAAAAGAAAACACACACACACACACACATATCTGTGGTGGATGGATGGATTTCTCTCACACTGAAAACCATGACAGATGAGTTTTGTTCGGACCTCTATGCATTTTAAAGGTGCATTTCAACTCACTAAATTAGAATCTGGGTCGGCGTTGGCACCCACCCAGCCCTGACCTGGCCTCCTCTCCCCCTCGGCGGGGGGGGGGCAGTCAACCAGAGCCTAGTTCAGAATTCTGCCTCACCTAAATGGTGTGACTGCCTCTCTCTCAGCTCAGTTTCCATGAGATAAGCTGGGTCCTTCCCCAGAGGGGCAGGCCTGGACTAGGTGGGTTTATAGGGATGAAGATAGACGATCCATAATCGCGTGTTCTTCAGGGGCCCTGACGCCACCACAGTTGTGACTCCAAGCTGATTGGGAGGATGACAAGCAGTCCACACAGGCTCTAGGAACACAAAACCCCTTCTGAAACGCTTCTGCTCAAGAACCTGCAGTGACTCCCAACTACCCAGAGCAACTAAGTTTCCTTTTAAGTGCAAGTGGTAGGCATGAGCGGCCTGGAGCTTTGGGTTAAAAAGGACTCTAAAGCCCGGTGTGTCTCAGCAGGCAGAGTGTAGTGGTTGATTAGTCGTGTCTCCCATGAACGTAATAGGGAGCTTGGAGGCACCCTTGCTGAAGAGCTGTCTTCCTTGGATTTCAGGAATAAGTTCACATACCTTGGCTCTTCTTTCCAACCCCTCCCAAGTCTGGCCCCTCTCCAGTATCATTGCCCACTGCTCTCCCACAAGGCCACCCCAGTCACATCGTACCTGGCACGTGCCGCCTCAGAACAGCCTCTGTGCCTTTACTCAAGGTGGTACGCCTTACCCCCCTGCCACCTCTCCATCCTTTGTGTATGAGTTTAATTCCTACTACTTCTTAAGGTCCAGCTCAAATCCCCCTCCCCGATTAAGCTTCCTTCGTGGCTTCAGCCCACACCGGCCCTCAGAGTAGACACTCAGGGGCATTACCACATATTGAGATAATGGAACGTCAGGTGTGTTTCCTGTTTCTAAGATCTCACCTCCCCAACCCAGTTGAAATCCCTTCTGCATCGCCTCCAAATACAAATCACAGCTTAATTTTTCTTGCACCGCCCTATAGCACTTCACCCAGTTCTTGCCAGGACTCAGCCTGGCCACAAACACTTGCTGACTGTCAGGCCTTCTACAGGTTTAACCAGGGGTTTTGAGATTTCTGGGGTGTTAGAAACCAAACTTATGGGGCCAAATGTGGGATCTGATGGGCCTGCCCTGGACCAAGAGATCCCAAGACACAAGTTCCACCCCTGACTTACTGTGTAACCTGTGGCCTGGGTACAACTTAACCAAATTTCTGGGCCTTGATGTGTCCATCTGCAAAATGGACAACCACTTTCTGCCCCCTCCCTTCCTCCATGCAAACAGCAGAGCTTCAATCTCCACCCTGCCACTGACTAGCCAGTTACATAGGGCCGTGGAACAGACCTCCTTGATCCCAGTGTCCTTGCAATAAAATGTAGCGTTCTCCTAGGGAATAAGTGTTCAGGGACATTCACGCCCTTCTCTTTGGTCCCACTCCCTGAAGCACAGGAGAGGACGACGGGGGGAGGGGTGACGTGGGGAGATAGAGAGATGTGAGCCCCAGCATCTTAACTTTGGTACTGCTTGCCTTCCTCCAGAACCCTCTTATTCTCCACCCCATCCCTGGGCTAAGAAAGGGTTTGGGAAGACAGATGTGCTCACAGGAAGGAAAAGCAAAGGTGACCCAAGCCAGCAGGCCTCTCCCTGCCAGACGCACACAGATCCTTCTTGCCTCCACACAGGGACCACAGCCCCCTCCTTTCCCCTCGTATGTGGAGGCCACCAGCTCCACCTGGCCCACCCCAATGTGGTTACCACAAATGGCGATTACAGACATTACAAGAAAGTACCTGTCGCACAGTTAAGTGCAGAAAACAGGACAAAGCATAGTCTGTGCATAAAAGTAACATAGTGTCGCAATGCTGAGAAGTGGTATCCGGTAGAGGCTAAGACAGCAGGCTCTGGGTTTAAGTTCCCGCTCCCTCTCTTCTAACCTGCGTGACCTTGGCAAGTCACTTGATCTTCCTATGCTCAGTTTCCTCACCTGTAAAGTAGAGATGACTACTATGGGTACCAGCCTCAAGAGAGTTAATCTTCAGAAAGAACTTAGGACAGCGCTTCCTATCACTATAGACGCTACTGGGAACATAGGCTCAGAAGGCTGCAGACTTTGTCTCTTTTCTTTATTTTTTAAATTAATTTATTCACAGGGAGAGAAACATTGATGGTTTGCCTCCCACATGCCTCCAACGGGGGACTAAACCTGCCACCTAGGCACCTGCCCTGACTGGGAATCGAACTGGCAACCTTTCGCTTTGCGGGACGACGCCCAACCAACTGAGCCACACCATTCAATGCAGACTTTGTCTCTTTTAGTCACTGCTTTATCTCTGTACCTAGAATAACATAGGAGGCATCAACAAAGTTTTCTGAATAAGTGGGGGAGGTGAACACACACATCTATCAGAGGCTGCCACACACCTGTTCTGTTGGCAAGGCAAACTTACACACCTTGTGACTGTCTATAGGAGTCTGTCTACATGCCTGGAAATGTGCTATGGTGTGGTTGGGGCACAACACAGGGATGAAAGAGGCCAGGGTCCTGGCGGAGGCTGCTGGTTGTCTCCATTCCGTTCTCCTTTTCTTCCCTAGTCCCGGAAATTTTGGCTGGTCACATGGCCAAACAGAATAAAGACTACATTTCCTAGCCTCCCTTGCAGGTGGGCACAGGCATGTGACTAAATTCTAATCAATGAAATGTAATGGGAGGTGTCAAATGATAGCTTTTGGAATTCTCCTTAAGAGATATCTTCCCCCAGTTGACAGGAAAGTGGATGCAATGGCTGGAATTGGAGCAGCTATGTTGGACAGTGAGGGGATCTTGGTCAGGGAAGTCACCCATCACAGAACAACAAGATAGTAGATGCCTCAGTAGACTCCAGAATTTCAAAAGAGGAAGAAATAAAACTTCTAAATGGTATAAAGCAATATTTGGGGATTTGCTATGACCTGCAGCTCATCTCAGTCCTAACTGGTACCGACCCTGTCACCGGCAGCTTCCAGTCAGCTGAGGGAGGGGGCACACAAGAGAGCAGGCCAGCTCTGCCAAGTGTGGCGGTAATGGATACGCACAGGGTACTGGGGGCAAAAGCCCAGAGGGGAAGAACCACAGCCCAGCAACGGTTGGGGGTAGGAGTGAGGGGAGGGATCCAAGAAGGCTTCCTGGAGGGGGTGCCACTCATACTTCATGAGTCCCAAAGAATGGGGAGGAGTTTTGAAGATGGTGGCAGTGGGGGGAGAGGGGTGAATGTGCTATAACTGAGACATACGAGTAGGCTGAGAGTTTGATGGGGGAGACAGAAACAGAAGGAGGGAGAGAGAGAAACTTTGTCCTGAGAGACCAAGAGTGGTTTTCCAGAATGATGGAGCCAGACTCTGATGAAGACTTTCACGGGCCAAGGCAGGGAGGAAGGGCATTCCCGGCTAAGGAACGAGTGCAAAGCAAAGAAGCCGTGCCTGAGGGGCGGGGTTTGAGCACAGTGTGCACAGGAATGTGGCAGGAATAACGGGGGATGAGTTATGAGTGTTTAAAACCCTGTATGGAGTAAGACTTGGAAGCCGAGCACCCCACGCCTAGTGTTTTAAGTGTGTAACATGTGTCAGCTTCACAACAACCCTCTGAGGCAAGTACTTTCATAATCTCCCTTTGCAGGTACAGAAACCAGGCACAGGACGGTTAAACCCCCTGTTCCAGGCTGCACAGCAGTGAGCGGTCAAGGCTGGGCAGCGGGACTCCTCGGACTGCCTGCTCTCCTGAGACCCTGTCCGCACTCGCAGAGCTGTGGGCTTCTCGGAGGATCCACTCAGCCAGAGAAAGGCAAGCCTGAAAAGGGGGCGTGGGTCTTCCTCCCATTTTAGGGATGAGGCTTCCATTAGGAAACGTCACCTCTCTGATCTTGTGTATATGATAGGAAGATAACAACCATCTATATGTTAGTGCATTTCTCACATTGTCCCATTTATACCTCACGTCAATTCTATGAGGTTGACATGCTCACTCTCATTTTAGAAACAAGATAAGGCACAGAGGTGGTAAGTACCTTGCTTGAGATTTCCCAGCTCATAAATGATGGAGCCAGGACCTACCCCAGGTCTGTGCTACCCCCCAAGCCCAAACTCACAGTCACCTTGCTCTTACCAGTTCTCCGTCAGAGATCTTTATATCCCTGATGGAATTTTATTCTACAGAATTTAACTCAGATGCTACTGCCTCCTGCCTCATGGCCCTCCCTTCCCTGGCCCTCCCTCTCCCATTCCGCTACCACAATCTGTAGTCAACATCCTCCCAAAGGCCACAAAGCCACAAGTGTCCTCAGAGGTTTTCTAAAATGTAGTATTATTATGCAAGAGCTGAGAAAATCATTGTTAGAAACACCCTTTGCCTTACTCAGTCCTGGCACGTTCGGAAGAGCCATCCTAAGACATGAATCTGAGCACCTTCAGGCATCAAAGACCATGGCCCACTCTCCATCTCCTGCCTGCGGGAGGGAGGCCTCTTCAATACTGCCGAGCAGAAGAACAGCTCCTGAGACGGAGATGTGACTTTCTCTTGCTCCGGCCACAGGTCTGTAATAGCCTCTCCACAGGTAGAGGCTCAAGGTAGGAGCACCACATTGCACAACTCCAGGGGGCGCCATTTCCACAGCTCAAGGTGTCTTGGTCTCTGGAGCTGCTGCTACCAGCCCACTTATTCACCAACCGGCCGCAGGCCTTCAGTGCCCCACTGCACTGCCCAGCAGCCCTCCTGGGGCTTGCCCTGACTGAAGGCCTGCCCATTCCAGGCCTTGTGGCATCCACCAAACTTGAGTCTGACTGAGGGCTGGATCTTGGGCAGCCTGCATGCCTGGAATTCTTCCCAGGAGAAGCCCCAAGTACAGCTGAGTAAATCAATAAACAAATTAATAAGCAAATACTGCTGTCTGCTGAGCCAAACTGGGACTCCCGGGCAAACGGCTTTCGAATCAACAGCAGACGGCCACAGGGCATGCCGGGAACCTGTGCACCTTTCCGGGTGGAATTTTCAAAGCCTCTGTTTCTCCCGTGACTAGAAACAAGATTGGGGGCTGGGCCAGCAGGGAGCGGTGAGGGGACCAGACTGTTTAGAGGAAAAGGCCTTTCCACTGAGTGTCATCTGTCATCCTCATTGGCTCCAATCCTCTGTTTCCTGCTGAGAGCAGGGCTTGGTGCACCGCCAAAGGAGCTTAGATCTGGGTACGACGGGTGATGATGTGGGTGACAAAGCAGCCCTGAATCACCGGAGGCCCCAATGAAGGGCGTTGGCCCTTTATTGCTGACTTGCAGTTACTTGCAGCTGCTTCTGGCTCACTTCTCCCCGGTGCCTGCAAAGAGTGAGGGCGGGTGGATGCAGGTGACTGCGGCAGGGGACCGACCCCTGTGGCTGTCACTACCATCACCCCATTTGTGAGAGAATAGGAAAGCAAGGTGTCTGGGCCAGGGGAAGACCATAACTTCAGCTCTGGGCAGCCACCACCCAGTCCTCCAGTCAGGGAGGCCCTGGTAGAAATCTCTGAGCCAGCCCCCTGCCCCCAGGCAAGCAGAGGCCCGTCACTCAGCGCCCAGCGGCCAGGGCCAGGATGCAAACAGAAATGCCCTGACGGCTGAAAATAAACTCAAGCTGGACCTCAGGAGACTTCAGCCAGGAGGCCTGTGGAGCCCTTTTCTGAAAGGGCCTCCTGAATGCCTGCATCTTCTCTTTTGTGCTCACAAATGCCACCCAATCGCAGAAGCTGCTGAGGCTGAATTACAAGGCAGAGAGTGTCTGCCTGGGGCGCTGGCCTCTGGGCTGTCTGCCAGGGCTGTCAGGCCGCCTAGACTTCAATACCAACAGAGTTAAGGAACAAGAAAACAGCTCCAGCAAAGGCTTGGAAGCTGGGGAGGGAAATGACCTGTCTTGTGAGGCAACAGAGTTCAGTCTTCCCAGGGCATTCTGACACGCGCCGGCACGGAGGCCCACTTGGGCTGCTCTCTCCCCGGTGGGCATTTCCGGTGCCTGCAGCCAGAGAAGCCGGCCTTGTAAGTGCTGCCCTGTCTGGCTGCCCACGGCTCATGCTGCTAATGAGCCCGGGCCCACTGTTTCTTCTGCAGCCATTGGGAGGGGTCTTGTCAAGCTGCCATATCTCTCAGCAGTCAGCCCCAAACACCCTGGACACTTGGAGTATTCTGATGATGAAATGCATGTGCTGAAAATCCTCTGATGACTCTCTGTTAGCCCACAGAACAATGTCAAAACTTATGAAAGTGCCAATATTTGAGCATAGGCCCAAGTCTGTTTCCTGAAGCCAAAGGAAGCTGCATATTGTGGGTCAGAGCACACACCCCGGGACAAATTCTCGTTCTACCCCTTGCTAGTTGCGTGGCCTTGGGTGAGTGTCTTCCTTCTCTCCCCTCAGTTTTCTCATCTGTAAAATGAAAGTAAAAATAGTACCAATGTTCAGAGTCGTTGTGGGGATCAAATGAGTTAACACAAAGTAAGTGCATAGGGCAGCTCCCAGCATGTAGTAAGAGCCACACAGGGACTTCCTGCCAAGATGGAGGCAAAGGTAGAAACACTCTGCCTCCTTGCACAACCCAAATAAGGACAAGAACAAGTTTAAAAACAAAAAACAACCAGAACTGCCAGAAAATCGAACTGTATGGAAGTCCAACAACCAAGGAGTTAAAAGAAACATTCATCCAGACCTGTAGGAGGGGCATAGAGGATGTGCAGCTGGAGGACTGGGCACTGGCAGTTCCACATTTGTGTGTGGCTAAACCAGGAGGAACAACAGGGGAGCGAGACAGACTGTGCCACCCGGAGTTCCAGTGCAGGGAAAGGAAGCTTCAAAACCTCTAGCTGTAGTAACTTGGGGAGGTTGCAGTGGCAGGAGAAACTCCCAGCCTCACAGGAGTGTTCGTTGGAGAGACCCACAATGTACACAAACCCACCCACCTGGGACCCAGCACTAGAAGGGCCCAATTTGCTTGTAGGTAGCAGGGGAAGTGATTGAAAGCAGGACAAGAGCTGAGCCAGAGGGATTGTTCCCTCTCTGACCCCTCCCCCAAATACAGCGCCACAACGCAGGGAAGTGGGTTGCCCTGCCCTAGTGAATACTTAAGTCTCCTTCCCTTACTATGTAACAGGAGCACCGAGACAAAGAAATATGGCTCAAATGAAAGAACAGATCAACACTCCCCCAAAAAACTAAGCAACAAAGAGATAGTCAACCTATCAGATGCAGTGATCAAAGCACTGGTAATCAGAATGCTCACAGGAATGGCTGAGTATGGTCGCAAAATAGAGGAAAAAGTCAAGGCTACACAAAGTGAAATAAAGAAAAATATTCAGGGAACCAACAGTGAAGGGAAGGAAACCGGGACTCAGATCAATGGTTTGGAGCAAGAGGAAGAAATAAACATTCAACCAGAACAGAATGAAGAAATAAGAATTCAAAAAAAGTGAGGAGAGGCTGAGGAACCTCCGGGACAACTTTAAATATTCCAACATTCAAATCATGGGGGTGCCCGAAGGAGAAGAGGAACAGCAAGACATTAAAAACTTATTTGGAAAAATAATGAAGGAGAACTTCCCCAGTCTGGCCAAGGAAATAGACTTCCAGGAAGTCCAGGAAGCTCAGAGGGTCCCAAAGAAGTCAGACCCAAGGAAGCACACACCAAGGCACTTCATCAGTACATTACCCAAGATGAAAGATAAGGAGAGAATCTTAAAAGCAGCAAGAGAAAAGGAGAGAGTTACCTACAAAGGAGTTCCCATAAGACTGTCAGCTGATTTCTCAAAAGAAACCTTACAGGCAAGAAGGGGCTGGAAAGAAGTAAGTATTCACAGTCACGAAAGTCAAGGACCTATGTCCAAGAATACTCTATCTGGCAAAGCTATCATTTAGATTGGAAGGGCAGGTAAAGTGCTTCCCAGATAACATAAAGTTAAAGGAGTTCATCATCACCAAGCCCTTATTATATGAAATGTTAAAGGGACTTATCTAAGAAAAAGATGATCAAAACTATGAACAGTAAAATGATAACAAACTGACAATTATCAACAACTGAACCTAAAAACAAAAACAAACTAGAACAGGAACAGGATCACAGAAATGGAGATCACATGGAGGGTTATCAGCAGGGAGGGGTGGGGGGAGAATGGGGAAAAAGATACAGGGAATAAGAAGCATGAATTGTAGGCACAAAATAGACAGGGGGAGCTGAAGAATAGTATAGGGAAGGGAGAAGCCAAAGAATTTATATGTACGACCCATGGACATGAACTAAGGGGGGGCAATACTGGTGTGTGTGGGGGAGGGTGCAGGGTGGAGGGGAATAAAAGGGAGAGAAAAATGGGACAACTGTAATAGGATAATCAATAAAATATACTTTAAAAAATCGAAAAAGAAAAAGAAAAGAGCTACATAAGTGTGACTCATTGTTATTCTGAGAGAACAAGGTGGCTGGGCCTCCTCCAGCAGGAAGGTGTCCTGGGACCGCCAGTCAGCAGTTTGGGGGCAGCAGAGAACAGAGTGAGAAGAGGGGAAATGGCGAGAAGTAGCCCTGACACAAAAGGCGGCTCCAACCTCCTGGGTTAATGATGGAAGAGAAGTGGGAACCCTCTGGGCCCAGACATACAGTGATTTACAGTCAAGTGTTCTAATCCTAAATGTACAGCTTGATCAGATTTTACGTGTGTATATACTTTATAATCACCATGCAGTTCAAGATAACATTTCCATCCCCCAAAATGTTCTTTCAAGGACATTGGCCTTTAATACAGTCTTCATCAGAGCAGAGACCCCACACCCCAGGGTGGCATGAAATAATCTATTGGGGTGCCACTTCTAGCTATTTTATCTCATCCTTTTCAATTTTTCTTTTTCTTTTTTTCTAAGATTTTATTTACATACTTTTAGAGAGAGGGGAAGAGAGGGAGAAAGAAAGGGAGAGAAACATCATCGTGTGGTTGCCCTCGTGCACCCCCCCACCAGGGACCCGGACACAACCCAGGCGTGTGCCCCGATTGGGAATTGAATCAGCAACACTTGGTTCACAGGCCAGCACTCAATCCACTGAGCCACACAAGCCAGAGCTCAATTTTTCTTTTTGTGTGTACTTTATAATATACATATTAACAAATTTATGCCTGCTTGATACCAGTGCCTGTCTTGGCCCCTGAATGAGGGAGGGGTCACAGGAAAAGCCCGAGGCAGAGAGCTCCAGGCAGGTGGCAGGAGGAGGACTTGCACGAAGCATGTGCAAGGTTGGTGAGGAGCCCTCCTACTTACTTCTAGAACATAGCAGCAGAGGGTGGTGCTGACCTGCCAATCAAGCCTGGGAAAACGGTGGGATTGGCCAGGGAGCTGAACTTTTCCAGAATGCAAGGAATTTTGGCCTGGTAGATTTAAACTGAGGGAAGGGAGAAACACACCCCTTTTTCTTTCCCTTGCTCATCCTGTTGGGTGCCAGAGCGCTCCCAGGCTGGTAAGCCCTAGAAGCTGCGTGGCCAAGCAGCAGGCACCGGGCACCCTCAGCACTGGAATTGGTGGCAATGGTTGGTGGCACAGGTTGCACAAGCACAGTCTCCAGAAAGGAGCCTGAAGCAGACTGCAACCAGGAACAAGCTAAGCTGCCTGAATGATCATGTAGTGGCTGCCTGTGGTTTCCCAAAGGATGGTATTTTTAAATGGGAGAAGGAACTCTGGGTGCAGCCTAGGATTGGTCTGTCAGAGGGTGGCAGGGTTTTTGGGGGGTCATTCTAGAGGGGATGGTCCCTGAGGCAGAAGGCTGCCATTCTTGCAAAATTGTGTAGCTCCTGAATAAAAGACTCCTTTCCTTTCTTGCCAGTTGTCTGCCTCAGGAATTGCCTGTGGGCTGTGGGCAGCAGAACCCCATTCTGTTCAGTAACATGTTTAGGATTTATTAATAAGTAAACATACATTTGCTGGAGATAGGAGCTGAATATCTCCTCTTCATCCCCTGGGTTCCTTTGCCCTTCTCCCTCACCCACTCTGTGGGTTCAAGAAGGAGTTGGCTAATGGGACAGCTGCAAGGAGGAAGGTGCAATCAGGAAATTTATTCCCTTGGCTCCCCCCCTGCAGGGCCACCTCAGGGGTCCCTTACTGGGAAACACCCCACAGATTGGCTCCCACTCTTCAAATTTTGATCTCCATTCCTGCCCTGGGGATTGAGGGCTTGGGGATCACAGCTCTGCTTACTGCACTGTCCCTTGTGGCTCTACTATGCCCATACCTTTATAAAGAGTCCTTTGTAAACAAGCCTCCTTGGATTAATTTAAATGTGACATCTGTTTCCTGCTGGAACCCTAACTGATACACAGGCGTGTCCTCAAAAATGTTTTACCCACGGGGGGTGCGATCAAAGTATTTGGAGACCATAGTGTACTGCACAGCATGCTGTCCATTTGTGGTTCAGTTGGTGCCCCGGAGACTGGGCCCATCGGGGCGGTACTTCCTCTTCTCAGGAGAAGTGAAGACAGCAGTTTTCAGCGTTTGCTCTCCCCTCCAAGCCTGGGAGCAGCAGGCATTTAGAAGTCTGCTTTATGAAGAGATGAAGTTGCCTGAACTCCTATTTGTGGCTCACGAGGGGTCCTTCCAACCCAGAGACTGAAGGCCAGGGAGTGGTGTGATGCTGTCCTGCTCCCTGAGGCAGCCCCCTTCGTCCCTATTTCCTGTTGAGGATTCAGGTCTTTCTCAAGTGGCCAGTACTCCATTTGTTTAGCCTGGGAGCAATGAGATGACAGCCTCGCCCTGGGTAATGTGAGGAGAGTTTAGTAGTTTGTTTACAAAGGTGTAGGCAGTGTTTAGGGAAGCTGACAGGGGTGTTGCAGCACTCCAGGGCTAGCGGGAGGGGGGAGCCTGCAGAGAAAGCAGCGGTGTGGACAGGGCTGCCTGCCCGCGGGTAACTATGGGTAGATGGAACAGCCAAGCCCTGGTGACTTCGCAAGTAGGGAGCTAAGGTAATAAATTCCCTGTCCTCCCCTCCTTTTCCCCAAACTGGAGCCCTCAGAGAGAGCAGCCATCCAGGCCAGGGAGCACTGAGAGGCGGGGTCTGGATCTGGACAAAGGGAAGGTCTCCTGCACAGCACCGGAAGTGTCCTGACTGGCTGTTTTGGAAAGGCCTTCCTGCCCCTGGGGCCCTCAGAGATAACCACAGCCCAGCTTCATAAAACCCTAGGGGAGTGGTGAGAAGTTAGTGAGACTGGAGGAGGGAGCAGGGGAGGGGAGGGATCCAGGCGCACGTGAAATGTCAGGGGAAGAAGTCTGAGCTTTCCCCCAAGCAGAGCAGGGTAGGCAGCTAAGCAGTGATCCGGGTAACTGTAGGCCTGAGCCACCACGGTGGAGAGGAATCCAGAAAGGAGGCGGGAAGGTAGCCTGCTGGCTCTCTGATCCCTCACAAACTCAAAGAGACGTGAGGGAGACTGGAGGCCATAGATGAAAACGCTGGTGCCTCCAGCAAGCCTGTGAGGAAGAGCTCCCATGCCTTTGTTCGCTGCAAAGCACGCAGATCAAGTCCTGGCTTTCTCTCCAGAGCTGGGGGTTCTGGTGTTTGTGGCTCTGAATGAGAGGAGATGGGGAGGCAGTTGGCAGAGAAGGGGAAAGGGAGTTTTCTTTCCCTTCTCCCTGGGAAAACTCAGAAGCCCCCAGGCCCCTCTCTGCTTCTGTCTGTGTAGCTCCAGGCAGCTTCCCACATTTCTCTGGACCACAGTGTCCTCATCTGGAAAGTGGCAATAATAGCACCCACTCAGTGAGGCTCTTGGAAGAGTAAATGTGACTGCGCGTGTGAAAGCATATGTTCCTCCTCGGGAGAAATGGAGGATGGTGGGCAAGAGCCATTTTATGGAATATCCAAAAGGCATACTTGTCTCTAAAAGTGTCTCCTTGAAATAACAGGACCTTTCCCTAAGGGTTGACTGAGTGTCTCCTCGGGGGTCCAGCGTTGGCGGCTGCCCTGGAGCAGGGAGGGGATGGAGGCTGGTGGCTGGGTTGGAGATCAAACAAACAGGAAACCGAGAACTCTGGAGCGGAAACAGGTTCAGCATACAGGGATTCCAAGAAGGGGGAAGCTGGGCTGGGGGAGACTGGGCGAACGGCTAAGTAGCACAGTTGAATCAGAATTCCAGGGGAGATGAGTCACCAAGGTAGAAGGCGGAGCCTGGAACAGGAGCATCACCCAGGAGGGAAGCAGGGCAGGGAGGTCTCTGTGTGCTGGGGCGAGCTGGTGGGAAGGTCCTGGAGTCCACGCTCTCGGTTTGTCTTGATAACCACAGACGTAGTGACTCCACCCCAGAGAAGCCCTTCCAAGCCCTGCCTTTCTTGCTGTCTTTCTGATACCCACTCTGAGCAAAGCCCCACTCCTGAATCAGTCCAGAAGTTTCCTTTTATTCTTTAAAAAAATTTTATTTTGTCCTCATTCAAAGCCATTTTTTTTTTCATTGTTTTTAGGGCACAGGGAGTGAGAGGGAAAGAAACACTCACATGAGAGAGAAATATCAATCAGTTGCCTCTCGCACATGCCCTGACCAGGAACCGAACCCGTGACCTAGGCATCGAACCTGCAACCTTTTGGTTTACAGGATGACACTTCAATCAACACTGGCCAGGGCCTACTTTTATTCTTTAGGTTGCTGAAGTCATCAAGAGACAATGACACATTCCTGTCAGTCCTGGAGTCCCTACAAATTCATTCATTCAACAAATATTTATTGAACATCTATCTTCACTATTGCAGGCCCTGGGGGATACATCAGTGAATAAAATGGAGCTAAATTCTGGTGGAGAGAGACCATAAACAAAATAAATAAAGAAAATATATAGTAAATGCTATGCATGAAAAAGAAGGAGAATAAGGAAGACTTAGGGGGCATTCAATCTGAAGAGAGTTGCTAGAGAAGATCTCATTAAAAAAGCGACTTCTGAGTAAAGACCTGAAGGAGGTGAGAGAGGAAGCCATTTAGGCAACTGGAGGGAGAGCATTCCAGGCAGTGGCAACAGCAGGTACAAAGGCCCTGAGGTGGGAATGTGCCTGGCATGTTTGACCAACAGCAACAGGCCAGTGTAGCTGGGGTAGGGTAAGGAAGTGAGAGTAATAAGAGGTGACATCAGAGAGTGAGTCAGGGATCCAGTGTGGAGGACCTTGTAGGCTACTATAAGATCCTCATCCTCAACTGGACCCTTCACACTGTGCTTGATTTCCCTCCTTCTAAACACACTTGAACTATTTCAAAATTTCAAATCCTGTGTACCAGCCGGGGTACATTTGGCTGCAAGTAACAGAAAAACCAACTGTCAGTGGCTCGAATCATAAGGACACACATTTGTACCAGGTAAGTGTCTGAAGATAGTAGATCCCAAATCTAGTTTAACAGTTCACAGATGTTATCAAGGACCAAGGCTCTTCCTGTTCTTTCATTCTTCATCCTCAGTGTGTCTCCTCATGGTGACAGGATGGCTGCTGGAGTTCCAAGCCTCACACTCCCTCCCAATAGTTTCCCAAGTAAAAATAAAGAGGTCAGGCAGAGAAAAATGTATGGGTACAGAGAGAGGATGGGTAGACTTTCTCCTCACACATGTCTGTTATGATGGAGAAAAATAGTTTCCCAGAAGACCCAGCAGACTCTCCTTTGTGTCCCACTGGCCATTGGAATAACATGTCTACTCCTATGCCACTTGGTGGCAGAGGGGGATAGATAGTCATAATTGATTTGTACTAATTATGACTTCTTGGGGCTGAGTACATTGACTCCTGGAGGAAACTGGGGCTCTTCTACCAAGGGAGGAGAAGTGTTGTGGGTTATGGGATAGGCGGTGCCTCCCATGCCCACCGCAATCCCCACTGCACCCCTTTTGTAGCACAAAGAAAACAAAGACCTTCAGGCTCCCTCAACCAGCTACCTAGCCTCCCATCCCATCTATAATCTCTCCAGGGCTACCACTCCATTGAACTCACCACTGTTCTTCCCAAATCAGCAAACCTACCTGGCTTTTCTGTCCCAGCATATGGCAACACCATCCATTGGCCCAAGGCAGAAAGATGGGTAGCTTCCAGGATTCTTCTCTGACTTACTCTCCACACCCCTTTATAAATTGCCTTCTTCATAGCTCTTCAAATTGTGACCTCCTTTCCAGTCTCACTGTGACTGCTCCGGCTTAGCCCTGGACCACTGCCACAGCCCCTTACCCTGGCTCCTGCCTCCAGTTTCACTCCCTTCCAGACCTGGGCTGGGAGTAGAGTGAGGTGAGTGGGGCAACTGGCAGAAGGTGCTGGGGCACGGGGCCGCGTTGCAGCTCTGCTCCTCACCGTCTGCAGCCAGGCTGACAATGCTAAAACACAAAGCTGATTGCGATGCCATGCAAGCTCAGAACTGCCCAAGAGCCCCTCTCTGCCTTGGTACGAAATCAAACTTTTTAGAATAATCTAGAGACGCCATCTGTCTCCCCAGCCTCTTCTTGTTTCCCCTTTCTCCATACATTTCATGACTCAGGTGTTCTAGTCTCCCTCATGCCGTCATCTTTGCATCCTGGGTCCTGGGCCTAGAACACTCTTTACCCATCTCCTGTACTGCCCTAACTCATTTTTTTTTTTCTATTACGAAACATTTAGGACTTAATAAAAGCTATAAATAATAATGCAATTAATTGCATTATTGTACTGTCACCATCACTCAACTTAAGAAATAAAACATTACCAAACAGTAGAAAGTCCCTGGCACCTGTCCCCAGTCACATCCATCTCCCCAGTTACTGGGGTGATCACCATCCTTCTTATGATGTTTACAATTTACACAACATTGGTTTGGATAGTTAAACAATATATTGTATTGTTCTGAATATTACGAATGTTTTTAAAATTTGGGGAGTCCTGGCCGGGTAGCACAGTTGGTTTGAGTGTCATCCCAATAGCCCATGGTTGCAAGTTTGATCCCTGGTCAGGATACACACCAGCAACCAATAAATGCGTAAGTAAGTGGAATAACAAATCGATCTCTCTCTCTCCCTCTCTCTCACTTCTCTCTCTCTCTCTCTCTCCTCCTCCTCCTCTCTCTCCCCACTCCTCCCTCTCAAAAAATCAATACATAAAGATTTAAAAAAATAAAATAAACTTTAAGTAAATAATATCACATGGGTTACAGTCTTCTGCAACTTCGTTTTCTCATACATTATGTTTGTGAGATTTATTCATGTCGATGTATGTAGCTCTAGATCAGAGGTCAGCAAACTTTTCTGGAACAGACAAATAATAAATATTTTAAACTTTGTGGGCACAACAGTCTGCTGCAACTACTCAACCCTGCCATTATAGGGTGAAAGCAGCCACAGATAATATGTAAATAAGTAAATGTGACCGTGTTCCAATACAATTTTAATTACAGAAACAGGCAGCAAGCTGGAGACCATATCCCTGCCCCATTAACTTTGGGTTTGGCCTAACAGAATTTAACCAACAGAATGCTAGAGAGTGTGATGCATGCAAATAGAGGTTTTAAATGTACTTGAATGGTTTAGCTTGGCCTGTTGCAGTCCTGCCATTTGCCATGAGAAGAGCATGCACCCGGCAAGTTGTCTCTTTGGTCTGAGTCGCCAAATAAGAGACACATGGAGCAGAGTGAATCTAAGCAGAATCACCCCAGATAACCTAAAATCCTGTGAACAAGAAGTAAATGTTATTGTATGTCACGGAGATTTTTTTAAGGATTATTTGTTACATAGCATTATTACAGTAGTAGCTAACTAATACAATGAACATTTGTTTCTAATTTTTTGGTATTGCAACAAAGTGCATGCTTGCAATATGTCAACTGTGCACCAGTGCATCTACAACTTTTCTAGTGAATGCTGATTTGTTTTCTGAAGTTTTGTACCAATCTAAACTCCACCAGCAGTGTCTCAGTTTCCATGGTTGCACATCCTTGCCAACACTTGGTGTTGTCAGATGTATGCTGATCTGATGAGTGTGAAATTGCATTGCCTGTCTAACTCTTGCTCATCTTTCCCTCTCTCTGCACCTCCTTCCCTAACTCCCCAGTCTGAAGTCGATCCGCATTTTCAGTGCACCCAGAGCTCCTTCTGCTTGCCTCTCGTACAGTGCTGGTGACACAGTTTTGTATTTATCTTTGAGTCCATCACCAGAGAGCCCCTGTCCTCCAGCCCCAGTATACAGCTCAGCACACAGTAGGCACTTAGTAAATAATTGCCGAATACAGGTTTGATGAGAAACCTTTATCAAACTGGTCACCTCCTGCCCTAAGGGAACGTACAAGCTGAGACAACTACTAACTCATCACAGGTACAATACACACACCAAGGTGCGTGGAAGGTCAGAGATTCATTGCTTTTCACATGGGCCTCTGACTTGGGCTTTGAATGGGACTTGTTTTTATGCTAAAATGAGATCAGACCAGGTGGCTCTCAGGAGGCTAGCAGGAGCTAGAGAAGTGAATGAAAGCTAAACCCTAAGGACCTGGGAATGTCTGTGAGCAAATGCAATCTAAAAATAGCAGGTAATAGTGAATAGCTGGCATTGGTTCCACACTGTTCTAAGCACTTCACACATATTTAGAGCCTTCCCACAACCCTCTGAGGGTAAATATCAGAGGAGGAAAAGGAGAAAGGAAACTTGCCTAAGATACAGTGAGTGAGTGGAGGACCTGGGCTGGTTTGAACTCGGGCAGCCTGGCTTTGGGGCCTGAACTTTCTCATCATCATTCTCGGCTGCTATTCCGAAAATCATCACACACACCTCAAGGCAATTACTTTAGAGATCAAGGAGCTTGGCATCTCCCAGAGATTTCTTCCCCGAAGCACCAAGAACCTCTTTGGAAGGCATGGTTTTGTTTGGTATATCCAAGGTCAGATCCAAAGTTCAGAGTTCTGAGAGATCCTTGAGAAGGGCATCTTGGCTGCCTGGCAGCGTGATAGAAAGAAAACAGGTCTGGAGCCAGGAGACTTTGGTTTTAATCCAAGCTCAGCCACAGTCTTAGTTTAGGTTATTTTTGTTGCAAGAAAAAAATTTTTTTTATAACTTCAGAACTCCTCAAATGAAGACAAAGGCTGCACTATAGGGGATGGGTGGTATTGATGGAACACACAAGGATTGAACCAAGGTTTGAACCACTGATAGGACCTTACATTTATTCTGTGCCTTTCTTTCTGAGCCAAGACCAGCATCTCACTCCAGGGTCAGATTCCTAGAAGGTGAAATCTGATTGGCCTACCTTCAGTCATGTTTTCCTCCAGTCCAATCAGTTGTGATGAGGGAGGTGCAATCACACAGACCTCAGGAAAAGGAGGCCATGGTGAGCAAGGTAGATATCCCTAGAAGGTATCTAACAACATTACTAATTCGCTGTTGATCTTAGCGAAGCCATCTTCCTTCCCAAGATTCAGTTTTCTCCTTTGTAAAATGAGAGATCTGATCTTTGTCTTGTTCACCTTTATATCTACTATGCCTGGCATATTAGGTGTTTAACAAATGTTTGTTGAATTAATGAATGCGCTAGAGCAATCTCTATGTCACATTCTGCCTCTGATAGTCCATCTTCAAGAATTCTTAAATGTGAGCAGTGTGGGTGCTGGGAGCTGACAGTGAGGAAGAGGAGGGAGAGAAGGGTAGACAGACACTGGCTGCAGGTGCCCCAGGAAGCCAATTTAAATAGTCTTTTCTCTGGGCATCTTTCTAGTGCCAATCCTCTGTCCTCACCAAGTGGCCTTCTGGATGGAATTTGGCTTCTCTAATCTAATGGGCTCCGTCCCTAAAGAGATAATGACCTTTATAAGCTGTTAAGTTGGCTTCCCGAAAGTAGCCAGCACAGTGCCTTATGGTAAACACGGTCCGAAGGAGAGGACCCGAGATTTGAATCCAGTGTCTAGAATCCAGACTCTTTCACCTATTATATGAGCTGGGTGAGTCATTTAACCCCTCCTGAGCATCAGAGTCTTTCTCGGCCAAAGAGATATGAGCGTATTTGTTCTGATTTGTTCATAGCAGAGTTTGAGGGCTATTGATTGCTAAATAATTAAACTACATTTATGGAATGCTAAGATTTTTACTTTGTATAATCCACACAAGAATTTTATGAGGTACCTACCATTATTACCCCCATTTTACAGATGACAAAAAACTAAGGTTCAGAGGTTAAGTATTTGCCTAAGGTCACACAGTTGCCGAGCAACAGAGTCAGGTGCCACACTCTAAACGACGAGCTCTGCTGCCTTTGTTTATGGCCCAGCCATGCCGAGGTTTATGATTATGGGCTGGTAGTTATTATCATTGCGTCCCAGGACGTAGGCCCCCTTGGTTAAGCTACGCATTAAGGTTCCAGACCCAGGCACCTGTGAGACCCAAACTTAAGATTCCAGAGAAGCAGAATTTTGGGGTTTATTCCTTCTGGGAAAAAGAAATCAGTCTAAAAATTACATGAATTAAGAAATCTTTCGGCTATCAATGAAAAAACCCCAGTTCAAACTAGCTTACTCAAAAAAAGGAGATTTATTGGCCTTCGTCCTGGGAGGGGCAAAAGTTATGCCCCTACCACCTGCGCTCCAAACATCCGCAGGGCTCTCTCTCACCGTCTCTCATGGCGGCCGCCCACGCATGCCGCCTGCCTTCTCTCACATCCCACAGGAGCTTCTGGGAAGGGAGCACTGCTGCCAGCTGTTCCAGGGTCGCATCCCAACAGCTCTGCAACCAGCGCTGAGATGGGATTTCATTTCCAGCTAGAAAGTTAAAATCCCAGTGAGCTCCTATTGACCCAGCTCAAGTCACATGTCCTGGCCTCTGAACCAATAAGAGTGTAGTTCTGCGATTGGCTGTTCAGCTTGAATTACAGGCCACCCACCCACGTGACCAGTGAGAGTGGTTATCAGAAAAGACGGATGGGAGAAGAGATGGCAACACAGATATGGATCCTGGGGGAGTCTCTGAAGCCAACGGTCACCCCAATTGTGTACTCTCTAACTGGTGACCCTAACCTTGGTTTCCTCCTTGTCGATCTATATGTACTAATAAAAAGTCACCTAATGTGCTGTTCATTTCATAATTTTGTCTCCTCCAGAGGGGTTCGGGTGGTTTTCTATACAGATGGAGGAGTGGGTCTATCCTCTTCTACACGCCACTTTATACTTGAAGGTACCTCAGCTTGTCTGAAAAACGGGGAGTAGTTGAGCCTGCCCGATTTTCCCTACAGAACTGCGCGAGGACCCAGAGGGCTAACAGATGGGAAAACTGCTCTAGAAAGAACAAAGTGCCATATTTACAAACACAGGATGTACTTACTGATTTATTATGCTCCTGTGTGTCCCAAAAAAGGATTGGAGGTAGTTCACCAAAATGCACGCCATACAGTGGGGTAAAAATAAAGAGACAGAGCAAAGGGAAAACGAGAGTAGAAAAATAAAAGAAAGCCAGGGAAAATGTTAGCACATGGAAACCTACACCCAAAACTCCTGAACAAGTTCAGATGAGAACTTCCTCATGGACAGAAAAGTGGGAAGCATGGTCCGTTACAAAAGGCACCGTAGCCGTGGGGTAAAAACGAATCAGCAGGCCTGGAAAGACCACATAGTTTGTCTTGGCACTAATGTTTAATGAAAATGTCTTCTCATCAAGAAGGTATTATGGATATGAAGGTACTATGAATATGCTTATTCAACAATATTTAGATTCTTGTCCTTTTGTTTCCCTGATGTCACCTGACATCTACTGCAGGATCTCATGTGAATACATCATCTATTTATGATTTGATTTAGGTTAGCTAAAAACTGGATACCAATTAAATATCAAACAAAACCATCCTTTTCATCTCTTCTGCTTTCTTTTCTTTTTATGGTAAAATGAGGCTGAGCACAAGGAGTGGCACAGGAGTTCCCCAGTGAAGCATGGGACAAAAAGTTTGAGCATCTTGGCTAAGCTGAAACATAAAAATCACCAAGGCATAATACTGATCCAAGCAGGCCATAAAGACACTGCCTTTGCCTCAGAACCTGGACTCTAATCTGCTGCCCTGGAACAAAATTCAAACATAAATCAGCCTCTACTACATTTTCAACCACCTACAGAATTCTTTGGTTCCTGCCCAAAATGTTTCTGACAGTGAATGACTCCACTCTTTCCCATTCTTGCTCGGAGAAGGTGCCCCTGGGGCAGTGGTGGGGGTCCAGACCTGGGCCCCCCAGGCCAGGCAAGCCCCGGATGGGACAAGGGATAGAAGAATTGACCCAAGAGTCTTCATGACAGATAAGCCAGGGCTGTAACTAGCCTGTACAGTGCTTTTGTTGAAAAGGGAGCCCCATAAAGCACAGGGGGCCCCCTGGGCTCCCACCAGGGTCCCTCTCTTCCCCATCTTTACTTAATCCGATCTCAATTATCCTCCAGGGCCCATAGCCTTGGCAATACCCAGAGCATTCTCTTTTTTTTCTGAGCTCCTAATTCATCAACAGTAAATACCAGACAGGTAGCATTTAATTATATGATATCTTTCTGGTATTTACTATTTCAGGTTGTCAGTCTGCCTCTCTAACTAGATTGAAGGTTCTTGAGGGTAATGATTGTTTCTTATTTTATATGTCTACCTTATAGCCAACAAGGGTGCCTATGTCTGGGCACTTTACAAATAACAAGGTCATTAAAAACTGGGATTCAAGGGTGTCTAAGATGTCTAGTCCTCCCCACTGTGCCCATTTCACAGGCTAGGAAATGAGGAGCCAAAAAGGGGGCTTGACCAGCCCAAGATCACACAGTGAGGACCTGGCCTACCCAGGAATAAACCCAGCCCTCTGCCAACGTAGTGCTCTATTTGTCTTAAGCACTTTGCTCTAAAACTCCCAAACAGGAAGTTCAGAACCACAGCTCACGAAAGAACAAAGACAGACAGACAGACAGACAACTGGTCCACAATAATCCATCTGCATGTAGGCAGAATTTCCAGCACAAAGCCAGGCCAAGCTGCAGCAGGCTCAGCAAACAGACCTAGTGGTAATCAAAGCTGGTCTCTATATGTACCAGGGGGATGAAAGGACCTTAGCAAGTTACCCAGGGCTCTTTCAGCTTCCTCAACACCACAGCGGGCAGTGCTGTCCATAAAGTCTGTGCACATGAAACCCGTGACAATTGGTCTCAGCAGGAAGGACAAGTAAAGGCAAAGAGGGTGTCTACTCTCTAGGGGGAGATACCTGTGTATTTTGGGGGTTGCCTTTTTCAGTGAACTACTCACCCTTGATAGCAAGGAACAACCCAAGTATTGCCCATAAGTCCTAACTTATGATGCTTTACAATTGTGTCAAAGCTGATAGAAACTAATATCAAAACAATAATCAAAATACAAATGGCAACAGTTGCTAAGTGAAACCAAATAATGAAAAACTGGCAGCAGGAGCCCTCCTGGTCACTCAAAAGCCACAACACTGACTACTTAGTAGTTCTCACAATGGTCCTACAAGCCTGGCGCCACCAGCTCGTTCTATAGACATGGAAACCAAGGCTCAACTAACTGAAGTACCTTGACCCCAATCTATGGCTGCTAAGTGGTAGAGCTGGGATTGGAATCCGGGTCAGCCTCATTCCAAAAGCCCCTCCTTCACACAACTCACTTGGGCTCTCTTTCCAGTCCCATTTCAAGTAATGGTCCCATTATGAGAACCAGGGGACAGGTTCGGCTTGGAAAGCCTGAGGCTCTTGGGGGAGAAGGATGACAGCTCGCCCATTGTTTCACGGGGAAGTAAGGGAGAAAGTCAAGGCACCCGTGTGAAACTCACTCAGATCTCCGTGGCTTTTTTGCAGTGCCAAACAAACGCAAAAGGAGCCACTTCTAAAAGAACACACTGTTTTTCCTCCTCTTCTCACCTCCCCTGGGCCCGTGCCTGTGATAACTGGGAAGCACAAAGTCTGGTTTTTCTGGGATTGGAACCAATGCTGTTAAGTGTTCCGACAATAACGTTGCTGATTGACAGTTGCTGGACAACATTCCTGAGTAAGTTCCTTCTGCGCTGGGTGTTAAGCTGAGATCTGCACTAAACAACTGTGCAACAGCCCGCTTCCTGCTCAGACAGAATTCACTGCACTTTCCCTCTGCTGGCCTCAGTCAGGCGACCCGGTGAGATGGTATCGTAGGTCTCCTTCAGCTCCGTCATTCAATGACTCTATCAAGACGAGAACAGGGATCTGAAAACAATTTTTTCCTAAACACCGAGTAGGGGTCATTACTCACACAAGGAAACAACGGACTCCAACGGAGAGATAACTGGTCAGAAAATAAGGAGCTTTGATTCTGGTCTCAGATTCTTTGACCCAATAACTCCACTTGTACAAATTTATCTTAAAGAATTCAGAAAGACAGAGCTATGTATCTGCAAAGATATTTGCTTTACCATTGTTTGGAGGCAATGTCCAATACAACGATGGGATGTATTCACTTGATGGCATATACCACCATCACAAATGATTATTTCAGAAACATAGGGAAATGTCTAGGACAGTGTTTTACAAATTGCAGTTCAATATCCATTAATGGGTTATGAAATAATAACTCTCCTGCCACCAACTTTTAAAAAAATAAAATAGGCTAGAATAGAAAATATCACAGTGTATCACAGGTGGTAAAAGTGTTTATCAGGAAATTTTAGTTTCAGTTATATGGGTAACTGGGCCCATGATACAGAATAACATTTTTTACTATGGGGTCACAGTGAAAACATTCAAAGTACCTGGGTCTAAGGTGTACTGTACAACAGGATGACAACAGCACAAAATACTGTGTCTGAGACGAAGCCTGGAGGGGAATACACAGAAACACAGACAGGAACTGTGTTAAGACTGGCAGAATAAAGGATGCTGCTTTAGATTTTCTGTGACGTTTGTGGGCTGTTCTTAAAATAAACCCAGTAAAATGAATAAGAACACAAGACACAAAGGAGGAACAACAGCAGAAGCTCGTTATCAGATCCCCAAAGGCTGAGGGACTCCAAATAGGGCTTCCTGGCGCAGCGGTGCTTCAGGACCTGCTTTGGAGGCTGGGCAGGATTTGAACGTGCGCGGGGGGAGGGACAGGTTGGCCTCAAAGCGGGCGGTGTGGTCACTAAAGCGATGAAGGGCAATGAAGATTAAGGTGGGGTGCAAAACAGGTCTCGCGGTGCTGTAAAGTACGTGGCCCTGAATAAACAAGGGAAGAGGCAGCTCTACTCCTGGGTGGGGCGTCATTCCTCCCGGGGCACCCAGGGATCTATCCTCTCCCCGGCCGCAGACCCAGGTCTCAAACTAAAGGCTGCCCCTCATAAACATGGCCGCGCCCGCCGGCCCCGCCCCTCAATGAGACGGCGACCACCAGTAGCCGTACCTCTCGCCGTCCTGTGGCCAATAAGGGAGAAGCACGACTGTGTGCGCATGCGTACTGCCACCAATGGGAGCGTCCAATAACGCCAGGGGGTTCCGGGCAAGTAACATGGCTAAAAAGAAGCGGGAGAATCTGGGAGTCGCTCGAGAGGTGAGAGGAGAAGTTGGAGTGGGCCACGTCGTTAGTTGCCTACGCCCCGCGGCTAGTGGGTCAGCCTGGCTGCAGGTTGGAGGAGGGGCCTAAGGGCGACGCGGGTTTGGGAGGGGGAAGCCAGGGACGTGGGAGGGCCCCATGTGCTTACCTGGATGGGTACGAAGGTTGCAGAGCCCTAGGGGGCACCAGAGGTGGGAACCGGAGGTGAGGGGACCTCCAGGGAGGAAGAGACTTGGAAGTGAAGGGGAGCCCCCAAAGAGGGCAGGACAAGAAAATAAGGAGGCCCTGAAAGGAGACGTTAAATGAGGACCCTAAAGGGGGAGGTAGTCGGAGGTTGAGGGGGACCCCAGAGGGGTTGAGACCTGTAGATGAGGGCCCTCCGAAGGTTAGGAAGCCCATACTGTTTAGTGTATTAGTAGTGGCTTAACTTTCCTCTGAGATGGGAAATTTTTCCTCTAGGGTACTGAAGCTTGTAGCTTGAAAATTACTTTGGGAACCTGTGGGAATTTGTAGAGAATTGTGAAATGGTGATGTTCCCAAATTGCTTAAAAATAATTTGCTGCATATGGAAGGGAAAGAAAATTGATGCGTACTGAACAGCGACTATGTGCTACTTTGTTTGCATTCTCAGTTGATCCTAAACTCGTGAGAATTTTACAGTTGAGGAAACTGAGGTTTCAAGTGGAGCCCAGGTTGAAGCGGTAGAGGATCTGAGAATCAAGCCAGGTGATTTGTCTAATAGTGCAGCAGTCTCCGACCTTTCTGGCACCAGGGACCGGTTTCCTGGAAGAAGGGGGACGAAGTGGGGTGACGGGAGGCGGAGCTCAGGTGAGCTTCACTTGTGCTGTGGATGGGTTTGCGGCGGGGGCGGGGCGGGGCGGGGCGGGGCGGCAGGAGGCGCTCCCGGCCCAACTCCTAAGAGCGGTGTTCTAGTGAGTCTTGTGTCCAATATGTTACGGTCACCTCCCAGAGGTTGCTAGAAACAGGGTAGTAGTCTTCTTGAGCTTCCTATCAGTTTTGTGCTTCTCAAACTTAAGGCTGCACTAAGAATCATTTTGAGAGCTTGTTACAATGGAGAGTTGTTGAATTCTCTCCCATCTGGAGTAATTCATTAAGACTTGGGTGTGTATTTTGGGGTGGGGAGGGTGTATTTTTAACAAAGAATTTGTGGGGAGGGGTTCATTGATATGAGAGAGAGAGACATTGATTTGTCCCACTTATTTATGCATTCATTGGTTGATTCTTCTTTGCAGGCATCGAACCTGCAACCTTGGTGTATTTAGATGTCACTCCAACCAGCTGAGCTACCCCGACCAGAGCCAAAGAATTAAAAAAAAAAAATTTTTTTTTATTGATTGATTGATTGATTTTAGACAAAGAGAGAAAGATCGATTTATTGTTTCACTTATCTGCACATTCACTGGTTGATTCTTGTATGCGCCCTGACTGAGGATAGAATCCACAACCTTGGCATATTGGGACTACACTCTAACCAAATAAGCTACCCAGCCATGGCAAGAATTTGGGTTTTTAACAACCTACACACATCTTACTGAAGCAGGAGGTTTTAGCAACACCCTTGAGAAATATCCCCCTACTTGATAGGAAAAAAAGTTGGTGGAAATATAAATCTCCTTCTGAAAGAGAATATAGATGGTAAAATGAGAAGGCACTGTGTAGTGGGAAGAGCATAGACTTTATAGTCTGCATTAGGACACAATAAGCTGCTATAACAGAAACCTCAAAAGTCAGTGGCTTCAAGAAAACAAGAAAGGTTTTTTGTTGTTTTTTTTTCCTAACATGCTAGAGTAGGGATGGGTAAACATCTATAATGTAGATCATGAGTAGGGTCAGATAGTAAATATTTAGGCTTTATGGACTATATAGTCTCTGTTGTAACTACAGATGATCCTCATTATTCATGGAATCTGTATTTGTGAATTTGTCTACTTGTTAAAACATTTTTTTAACCCCAAAATCAATACCTGCAATGCTTTTGCAATAATTTATGGACAAACTCAAAGCAGTAAAAAATTTGAGTCATCTGAGGCCCACGTGTCCCACTAAGGCCGAACGAGGCAGTGCTCTGCCTTCTTATTTCAGTTCTTATATGGGAGACAAGTGTCCTTTTTGTGGTCTGTTTAGTGCCACACTTTTTTGTGATTTTGGGCTTTTTGCTGGGGATTTTGCTGTTTAAAATGGCCCTCAAATGTAGTGCTGAAGTGCCATCTGTTTTCTCAAGTGCAAGAAGGCTTCACATGCCTTACAGAGAGAGTGTGTGTGTGTGACTTTGTTCGGGCCTGAGTTATAGTGCTTTTGGCTGTGAGTTCACTATTAATGAGTCAAGAATATGTATTATATTAGGTCTTTTTAAACAGAAACACATACAAGACAAGGTTTTGTGTTGATCAGTTGATAATAATATTGTGACCAGAGACTCACAGGAACCTAACCTGGTTCACAGCATTTGCTAATTCATTTTTGGTGGCAACTTTATAGACTATAACTACCACAAATAACATGAATCCACTGTACGCAGGTAGGCTGTCTTAGCCCAAAAGCAGACATAGACAGTATATAAATTAATGGGTATGGCTGCGTTCCAATAAAACTTTATTTACAAAACAGATGATGGGCCATATTTGGCCCACGGGATATAGTTTGTCAACTCCTGGCCAAGAATACTGGGACCATAGTGGTTCTGCTGTATTTCTTCCATCCTGTGGCTCTGCCTTCTCTTAGGACCTTATTGTCATCTCATGGATGAAACCAGACCACATCCCATTGAGGTATCCAGTGGCAGGGAAGGTGGAGGAAGCACACTTACTGTCTTAAGAGTCCTGGGCCTAAAGTGCCCACTTTTCACTGGCAAAGATGAGAGGTAAGAAGCAAGGCCTCACCGAACTGCACGGGGAGGCTGGGAAATGCGCTCATCGGCTGGGGGCCGCGTGCCCCCATGCAGCTTGATTGTGTGGAAGGAGGGACTGGTGCGCCCTAGTGGGCAGCCCACCGCCTGCACAGATGGCAGCTTGCCTCACAGTGCTGTTTTGAGGGTTAAATGAGAAAATCTGTTTCAAGTACCCAACACAGGCCTGGTGGTGTTATGATCAACAGGCAGTGCTCTTTCTTATTAGAGCCTTTGTGGTTCTTTTGCGCGTTTTTATCATGGCTAAGTCAGCCCCCTTGTTGGGACTGTAGTTTCCTCATCGGTAATATGAAGGACTTTAACTTCACCAGGGGCTGCAGACTCACATGGTCCAAATACAGATCACAGTTGTCTTTTGTTTGGCTGACACGGGTTTTAAAAGTGTTTTGAGTATGGTGCTCTAATATGCTCTAATACTACCTTATACCAGTCACATTTGCCAATATATTTTTTTTCTTATCAGTACTGATATGGATATTTACATTTGCCATCTTGATCTCTACAGTTACTTTTTGCTTAGGTATTCTAAAATTTGAGATCTGTAACTGCACCTTAGGAAAGCTTGGCATCTGGCTGTCTCCTCACCTTGTTCCTCCATTGCCCCAGCGGGTCTGAGTATTGAATGTGCACTGATGCTCAGTAGCAGTAGATACTGTCCTCATTAAAAGTCATGTGCTTGGAGCCAATGAAGTGGTGATTTAATCAAAAATGTTTGTTAATCTGACGAGAGCAATAAAACCCCCACAAGTGAGTGATCTCAGCACCTGCAGACAGTCTCCACTTGCTGTAATGAAGCAATTGCCGAGCAGGCAGCACTCACCCCGAGGGCTGGCTTGGGCCAGCTGTACTGGGCAGTTACCTCCCAGGACAACAAGGCACCTCCTAGCCTCCCCCACTCGTGGCTCCTCTCCAGACCTTTTTATCCATCTCATTTGCCACCTTGTGAGATGTCAGAGTTGGAAAAAACTGGCTATGAGCTTTAGCTTCTGAGAGTTAATTCTGAATAGCAAGAAAGAATTCCAGTTCAGATGAGAAATCACCAGCTCTGGTACTGATTTTCATGTTGCGTGGGAGGAGAGAGAAGTTGTATTTCAGTCTAAACTGATAGGCGGATTCTGGCTGAAGGAAAGGTTGCATTTCAGTTTAAAGTGGTAGGATTTTGGCTACTGTGAAACGTGTTTGTTTTTTAATCTATGATAGTAATGAGCTGTTACCTGGTCGTTATGCTTTTTTTTCAAAGCCGGACCATTCAACTTGTTGTCTTTAGATGTTTCAACAGCCAATTGTCTTAAAAGATGTGCAGTGTCTTAGCTGACATCTTAAAGGAGATATTTGGCTGGATCTGTTTCCTAGTACAAAAATCTATCGGTTTGGAAAGCTTTTGGCTGCAAGTTACAGAAAACTGACCTCAGTTATCTAAACAAATAGGAGGGTACTTTTTTCTCCATAACAAGAAATTTGGGGGTTGGTGGCATTGGTTCAAAAGTTCAGCTATATCAGGTATTTCTGCAGCTATTTCTGCATTCTCTACGCTGTTTCCTCGTAGTCATAAGGTAGCTGCCCAAGTTCCAGTCATCATATCCAACTTTAAATGAGGAAGGAGAAAGTAAGTACAACGCTCTTTGTCCCTTTTATAAGCAAAGCATAAGCCCTCCCAGGAATCTCCTAGCTGACTTCTGAACATCTTATTGGGCAGAACTGGTTCATGACCAGTCTAGCTGCAGTGATGCTGACAAAGCCTTTGTTGAGCTTTTCTAACTTCTGCAGTGGAGTTAGACAAAGGAGGGGGCTGGGAATTAGTGCTGTGCTGGCCAGCGAATAGTGTCTGCTACAGGGAATAAAAGTTAATGGGAGTCATTTAAAATTTACTGGAATCCTTATCGGAAAAAGAGGCCAAGATCAGTGGCGATTAAGTTGAGGTGGTAGGTTGAGAGGAGAAAATGGCCTAGACATGATGAGAGCCAGAGGAAAGGAGCCTTGACACGTATAATTATTTGTCTAATGTCAGCCACTGCTGTAAGCTCCCTGAGGGGAGGGCGGGGCAGAAGCACTAAGTCTGGATGAAGATAGTCTCTGTTCTGGAGCCAGCTGTGCCCAAAGCTGACAGGAGCCTACCAATTTGCTGAGAAAAGGACTAGAAGCAGCTTAGTGGACTGTCAATAAATATTTACCGAATTGGCTTGAGTAGCTGGAGGAGGCACTTGAACCCTTGCCTCTGACATCTGAGCCCAGTTGAGTGGTTTGCTGGTCAGAGGTTAGGAGGCTATAGTGGAGCAGGCAGTTGGATGCCGCCTTGCTGGGGTGCTGCCCAGCCAGGCGCTGGGAGAAAGGCTCCCAGCATGTGGAGATCGTTCAAGGAACGCTGACCATTAAATGAGCCTCACCTGCTGTCAGACTCAAGAGACAGGTCGCCATTGGGCAGGTGATTTCTCTTGGCAGCCTGTGTCTGGCTCCACTCCACTTGATGGGGGTCAGGAGACTAAAACCTCATTACCTAACACGGCTGGATGTCAGCATGTGTGGAGTGGCTGTTTGCCAGCATCTTAATTAATGAATTCATAAAGCGCGGAGTGGATGCCAGTTCTTGAAAAATGCTTTGAGCCTTTCAGCGATGAAGAAGCTTTTGCTAATTTACCAAAAAATATATTTGGGGAAAGAAGAGAAAACAAACTCCAAACAACATTCTGGCCAGGGACAGATGAAGGCTTCAGGCAGAGAGTGACGTGTCTCCCCTTGCAGCTGCTCTGCAGGCGGGAAGGCCTCAGAATGTCTCAGAGCTGGCATGGGCTGCAGCAGGGCCCCTCGCGTTCCTGACCCAGGGTGAGGGTGGCTCTCCAAAGAAATGACAAGCCCCTGGGTTCTCCGCTTCTCCTGAAAATTGTTCATTGATTAAAAACTGGAAAGGTTGCCTTGTCTTCATCTGCATAGCCCAGGAGAGGAAGTTCTCCCAGGGCCTGATGTTTTGGGGAGCCGTAGGTAGAGGTTTTTCTGCCCCCATGGAGCCCTATGAGCCTCCTCCATAGAAAAACACCCCTTAATTAGTGTCAGAGTAATCAGCCCTTTGGGGTTTGAAGCCAGTCACCTGAAAAATTGAGGCCTCTGACCCCCATGTGACTTGGCTGTGTGGTCTAAAGGCCCCAGATGGAAAGCCCAGAGCTCTTGCCAAAGACCATCTGGGCTGGAGGTCTGTCTTCTTTGGCCATTATAATAAACATCCCGGGGCCTCCCTGACATGTGAAAATGAGTGGATTTCCAGAAATTCAGTTCCCAGGCTGCTGGGGCTGCACATGAAACAGCTGACACCACTCTTAGGCTGTGAATTATCAAGTGAAAAGAAAGGCTTTGATACCCATTGGGGAAAGAAGGGCTTAACAGGCCCACTAACACACCCTTTTCCTTTTCCAAACTGAGTCTGTTTTGTTTTGTTTTTTTAATTGAATTTATTGGAGTGACATTGGTTAATAAAACCATACTGGTTCCAAGCGTACAACTCAATACAACAACACCTGCATACTGGAAAGGGGGATGGGGAGGTGTAAGTGGGCAAACTGGGTCTGTTTCATATGCATTTTGGAAGGTGCTTTGGCAGTTTGGGCAGTTTTGAGGAGGGTGCCTGGAATGTGTGTGAACCCGGGACTGGGGGGTAATTGCCTCCAATGTGAAGACAGATGCTTGGCGCCTTGTCTCACTGTCTCCAAGCAGACAGATTTCAGTCAGGCTCTTCCTTCACAGAGAGTACCTGTCATGTGGACAGAGACCAAGCAAAGCCCTAGTATAAGATTACTCAGAGTAGAGATCTACTGAAGCCAGATCAGCAAGCTTAGCTAGACTTTGACTAGGATGTGGAATGAGTGTTCCACACAATCCCTTGTCATTAATGTTTTCATGAGGGATTTTAAAGAAAGGGCATAGGCCCTGGAGCAGAAAAACCCAGATTCAGAACCCACTTCTGCCACTTCCCAATTCCAGGACGTTGGGCGGTTGCTTAAAATCTCTGTGCTGGATGTCTGCTCCTCTGTAGAATGGGGGCAGCCCCTCCCTTGTAGGGTTGATGTCGACCTTCCAACAAACAGCCCAGCCCAGGGTATAAGGAGTGGAGGTTGCACCGAGGAGCCAAGAGTGGCTCAGGGCTAGTGGCTCTCTGCTTTCTTGACGTGAGGAGGCAGGGTCAGACTGCCTGGCTCTCCCATGGACTGGCTGTGTGACCGAGAACAAATTACTTCATCTCTATGGCATGAGTCTCCTCGCCTGCGAAGTGTGGATACTAATAGTACTGCTCCCTCATAGGGCTAATGTGAGCATTGCATGAGGGAACCCGAGGCAAGCCCAGGGCAGGGCCTGGCACACAGTACACGCCACAGAAGAGGTGGCTGCTCCTGGGATGGTTTAGTTTTGCATGGACTCTCGGCTTCCGTGAGGCTACTTTGACTCATTCTGTGCCATCCACACATGCAAAACCCAGTTATATGAGTTGGGCTCAGATACCCTAACACCATGCTCTTTATTAGTTCTTGGTGCCCAGCAAGGATCTGGCCAGGCGGGTGCAGGATATGTCTTGTGACCATGGCCTGACTCCTGAGGTTAACTCATAGCCGGCCGCTTCTGTCACTCGCTGGTCCTAAGCTCCCAAAAGCAAGGCCAGCAAGACCAGAAACAACTTCCTAAGCTGGAAAGCAGTAGCTGAATGCCAAGCCCTAAGAGTGCCTTCCGCCCTAACCCAGAAAAAAGTCTGGCCCTAGACAGTGGCTCCTTAGGCAGTGGGCAGGAAGCCGTCTTCCAGGCGGTGAGGATGTTCATGGGAGCACAATTTAGCCACCTTCAAAAGGAGAACCTTCAATAGGGGAGTGACAGCCTGTGGCTTGTTCTTGTCGGCAGAATAAAAAGCTGCATGTGGGGCCCTGGCAGCAGCCAGACCTGGAGCTGACCCCCAGGGAGCCTAACCTGACTGACCAGTGTGCTGGGCAGTTTGGATATAAGCTGGCACTCATGTTTCTCGCCCCCAAAGAAGTCCCATGGAGGGCTTTGATTCCAGGAGGCTCTGTACTCCTGAAAAGATGCCTCACGGGGATTTGAGATGAATTTTACAGTTTCTCTTAACACAGTGGTTTTATGGCATATAGGACCCCAGGGAGACTTCCCTAAAGCTCTAAGGTGTTATTCCCCAAGTCAGGTGGCAGAGGGGATTTTGCTTAGCTGGCTTGGGGTTACTGAGCTGCCAGCGGAGCACCATGGAGCACACAGCACTCAGACCTGCCTCTGAGTGGGGAGGCCTGGAAGACCGCCGGCAGAGTCTCTGCTCCTGATAACTGAAAATGAAGTCCTCTCTTCCCTTAGCACCTGTCAGCAGGAGCGATGGCTCCACTTGGCTGGGGTCTCAACCCATGCTGACCTTGACTTGTCAGGCTGACTTTAGATCTTGACATTATTCTGCAGGAAACATCCCCGTCTCTGCGGAGGACCCTTGGTCTTATACTTTTCACTGAGCCTGCTCCTCGGCTTCCTCTGGAAGCCACCCGCCAGGCACCAGTGCTCCAGTCCATGCTTGGATAAGAAAGGCAGTGTTCTGCAACGGAGCTGCTCATGAGCCTGTCCTGTGACAGTAGACTTCCTGGGTCCTGGCTCCAGGCCTCCCTGGGACCTTCAGCTCCCCAATACTTGAGGGGTGCTCCTTCCTACTCCCTACCTTATGGATCTCTTTTCCCCCTTTCTCCTTCTCCCCACATAGGTTTGTGTCCTACCTGTCTAGGCTCAGGCCAGGTTTTAGCCACTGCTGGGCTCAGGGTCAAATTATAGACTTACCCACCAGAACCCCCTGCACACTCATCACCTACTTCTTGGTTCTTTGAACTGCTTGCACACATGTTTACACAACACCTACCAGGCCCCCAGCTCTGTGAGATGCAAGAAAGCACAGTTTGCTAACTTGTAGGGTGCTCCCACCACACAGCACTGCCTCTTTGACTTCCTTGGGTTCCTTCGCAGCCATGCTACACCTGCTATCATCTCAGTGACCTAAAGTGTTCATTTTCCTGTATAAAAATGGGCACTTGGTCTTCCGAATACAGATATAATGTATGGGCACTTAATGTTATTGTACATTGGGGGCATCTGCCCTCTGCCCCCACACTGCCTGAATGAATTCCCTGTCTCAGCCTCCACTGTGGCTGTAACCACTTGGCCTGTGACAGTCACAGCCAACATTACCACCCACCTACAGCTCCAGGAAAATCTCAGTGCTGGAGCCAGTCTTAGGCCTGGCACGCTCGTCCTGCTAATTGATGTGCTATCCAGCATGTTGGGCAGGAGCCCTGGGGCCCTGCATGGCCTCCAGAGTGTAACTCTCCCCACTGGTGCTGTCTGGGTCTCTTTGATGGGGCCTCTTTCTACCTAAATCCTGGGGCTTTGCATTCCTGCTCTCAGCTTTATGTCAGTTGTGTCTGAACCTGGGCTCCACCTGCCATTCCATGTCTCCCCAGAGTGCCCAGATCACACCTGAGTCTGTCCTGCCCTTTGACACTGCTCTAGGCCTGTCATCCTTGGTTCCACCAGGCCCAGCCTCTACAGCGGAGTGTGGGCTGCTGAGCCCCAGGCCACTCATGAGGTTCCTAGCAGACCATGTCCTGAGCCAGCTGGGCGCTGCTCTGACAGTCTACCCTGCAGGCCCCCACCCTGCTGAACCCATCCCCTGACTCTAAGGGCGGCTACCAGTGACCAGGGGGGATTTCTGTCCATCACACACCCCTACTTCTACCTCCTTCTCTTACTCTTGCCACAAGTTTACTTTTTTCTTTTTATTCCCCAAAGATCCAGTGAAAACTATTCTCTGATAATAACGGTAGCAAACACTTACTGAACTACCATGTGTGTTAGGTACTGTTCAAGCACCTTACATGTATTGGTCACGTCGTCCTCACAAGTCTTTGAAATATGAAACATCATCTTTGCTGTACCCATGAATAAACTGGGACACAGGGCCGAGGGATATGGCAAGTGAGCGACAAGCTGAGGCATCTGGTTACAGTCCACACTCCGTACGCCCACACTCCAGGAGCCACAAGTTCAGGCTTCTGGGCACTTAGGCTTCCAACTCTTTCCCCAGCTCTGACCCTTATATTTCTAGAATCTTCTTGACATTGTTTCCTTTTTCTGGTTTGAATCCATGTCTCTTCTCTCCCGGTCCTGCTTATCCTTCTCTGTTGCCTTCAGCCTGCTGGCAGAGGATAAACTAAGGACTACAGATTTGCACTGGGGGTTCTGCAAAGTGCGTAATCCATGTGCATGTTATTGAGAGTTGACTGAAAACCCAACTAGAGGCTCCTTTAAGGCTCACTTTCTGAGTCTTCTCCTTCATTTCTGGGCTTATCTTGTCAGCTCTGCTCTGTAGCCATCACTTCTGACCCCAGTCACAACTAAAAGATGAATCCTGACCCTCCATCCCTGCCTGCTCTGTAGCCCAGAGGTCACCCAGAATCTTTGCACCATTATAACTCCTCAGGAGTCTGCTCCTGCTTCAGCATATGCTGCGGGGTGTTTGCCAGGCAGGTCACCTTCTGAGGACAGGCTTCTGGCCTTCTGAAGGGCCAGCCAGCCTCAGCTCCCCTCACTCAGCCCACAGCAAGCAGCTGGGTTCTTAATAAGCGAAACCCACTGTTTAGAAAGGAATCAGAGCCGTCAGCAGGACATAAATGCTCATATAGGGAGGCTAAAACTTGAGTCCCTAAAACTTTGATTTGTGTTTGTCTGTTTAAGGCTCATTAAGAAAGGGTAAATGAAAGTGGGGATATTCAGTGGAACTGCAAATAAATTGGGCTTGTTCAGAGAGCAGCCTCTGGCTGCCAGCCCCGTAGGCCCTGCCCAGAGCCCAGCGGCTGGTTGGCTTGGCCACTTGTGGTTTGCCAACCTCAATGTAAAGATTTTGCTTAGCATGAATTCCTGGCCTTGCTCTGGGCATCTGGGAGCCCTCTAGAGGTGTTTAGGGATGGAAATCCCTAGCGTTTTCCTTCCCAGAATGACATGTAAACCAGGGCCTGGCCCAAGGGGTGGCAGGGCGAAATCTAACGTAGGACTAATACTTGCCCCGGATGATCCACAAAGTCCATTTCTATGTGCATGTGTAGTTGCTTCTGCTTCTCCTTCCAGCTTCTGTGGGCACAAGTGGAGGGTTTCAGAGACCGTTGTTACATGTGGCCTAAATCTGTCTCCATCTCCTTGGCCCTAGCCATGCCCAACCCTACTCCATGGCTACAAAGACTGCAGTGGGCCAGGCCTTGTGGCCACAAAGAGGAGACAAATGGCCAACGTGCTTTCTAGGATGGGAACTACAAAGTCAGGCATCCCTAGGGGCCAGGAAGTCACACATGTGACTGGAGTGGGCCGATCTGGGCTAGAGTTGAACCCCAGGCTGCAAATTTACCCCATCTGCCCTTGGGGCTCCCTGACTTTGGGAAGATGAGATTTCGACACACACAGCTGGAATGACATAGTGTGTGCTCAGCCTCATGAGAGAAAGACTGATAAATTTGCTGGGGGCAGGAGGCAGTAGCTCTCTGGCAGAGAGGTCTCATGGAGGACGTAGAGCAGGTTGAAGAATTAAGCTTTGCTTGGGACTTGGCATGGAATTTGGTGCCCTGACTGGAGTTTCTATACCATGGAATGGAAACAAAGTCTTGGGGTTCTGGGGGGCTGGGCTTTGTGTGGCGGGGGAGCTACTGTGAAGGGTGGGCCACATGGCAGCCTGAAGCACCTGCTGCTCTCGGCTCTGGCTCCACTAGCCATTGCATCAGGCTACTGCTGTTTTCCCTGCAGCTCCTATTCTAGGATGGCCTTTGACCTCCCCAGGCACAGGTCCAATTGGGCTGGGGCTGTTGCTCAGGACAGTCATCCCTTTGGTGCCCATTTGCACAGAAATGACACAAATAACCAGGCAATTAACTCAACCCCGTGCAGTTGCTCCCTCCCACAGGGCCCCGCTTTGGAAGGGGGAGTTGGCAGCAGGCTGGGCTGCAGGGAAGGGGATAAATAGTGCATCACCTGTGCTGGGCATTGGGATGAGGGAAAGTGGCTGCCCTGGGATAGGTGCTGACCAGGGAGAGGGGCAGATGGCCCTGAGACTTCAAGTACAACGCCGACATTGGCCCCAGAAACCTGCCTGGGACTCTGGGATTTGTACTTGGAATCATTGGTTACTGTCTCTTCAAGGGTCACTCTGGAAGGGACTGGAGCAGAGAACTGACTGAGACCAATAAGGAGGGAGAGGTGTTCCACTTTGACTCCTCAGAGAAGTAATTCTGTTTGGGGGACCCTTTGTTCCATTTGTGAAATAGAGGTTATATTTGCCGTCCCTCCTGGGGACGCGGTGAGAATGAGTTAAGTCAGATGGAAAATTGAGCATTGTGGGGCCCTCCGGGCCTTCCCACCCACCAAAATCTAGGCTCCTGCCAACAGGGCGGTGGTTCGAGAAAAGCAGGCCCAGGCCCAGAATTGTGGTCAGTTAAATGCCTGGGGACAGATGGACACAGATAAACTTTCAAGGCCAAAAGTTCGTGATACCAGGGCCCAGGCTTGGATGATCCAGTCCAGTATTTCATGTGAGATTTTCCCACAACTCAAATTATTTTATCAAGTACACATCTCTGAAATTATAATCAAATCAAATAGAAAAACTGATACCTTTGGCAACCAACCTTTCAGAAATTATTTTGCCCATAAGTTACAGCTACCTTGATGATGGGCAGTGTTTCTGCTCAAGAACCCAGTCAGGAAGAAATAGACGTGTTTTTACATTTTTAAAAACACTTTCTGTTGATTCTCATGGAAAAACGTATTTTCTTACAACATAGACTACTTTAAGATGAAGTGTTATCAGTGGGAAAAATACCTCTGCGTTTTTGCCCCTAGATGTGCAGTCACCCACCCCTCACATGTGTGGAGTGCATTGGAAAGGCAGAGCCTTCCCGAAGCATCTCACTTCATTCCAGGACACATCGGTGTGACAGGCGTCTGCCGTGTTCAAAGCTCTGGTTAGTCCTGCTGTGGGCCCCACTGGGGCATGTGTTCGGGAGACAGTGACTAAGGGGCTCTTTCTTTCTGTCCCCAGCCCATGACTTGACCCACTGGGTCAGGGCAGCTGTGAGACCCTGACCGACACCTCCAACTACTTCCAGTGGGGCTCAGGCTGTACCACGTGGAGGTAGAGGACAGCAAAACAGAAATGTTAAGGGTGATGGGGGTTATCCCAGAAGGCTCCTAGAGGCTTCCTCCTCCCCATCCCCAAATCCTGACTATTTCAAAAGTTGAAAGGCCCTGTTGCCCACCCCTGACCACTGGTGTGCTGTATGTTTCAGATTGATGGGCTGGAGGAGAAGCTGTCACAATGTCAGAGGGACCTGGAGGCTGTGAACTCCAGGCTCTGTGGGGCAGAGCTGAGCCCAGACGCCAGGTAATGCTCCTGCCCATGCCCTCTGCCCCCCATCCTCCTTCAGCCCTTCATGTCCCACCTAAGCCCTGAGCTTTTAGTCCCCCTCCAACTGCCACCAGAGACCTGGGCCCTTGTCCAGCCTGCCCTGGTGTGCCAGATGCCCCTCTGCTGGGAAGAAGGAAAAGGGCTTGAGCCATAAAATTCCTTCCCCCTCACAGGAAGTCTCTGGAGAAGGAGAAGAACAGCCTAATGAACAAAGCCTCCAACTATGGTAAGAAAGTTCCCTTCTGTTAGCAGCCCAGTCCCAGGGGCAGGAGGGGCAGGCAGCCCAGAAAGCCCACAAGGTGACAGGGATCCAGGAGGTTGCAGGAACCCACTTTAGGCCTAGCAGCCTGGAAGAGCAGGTTTGTGCCTTCGTTCCAAGGGACATAGAGCAGCCTGTGGGTCTGTCTTCCTGGAATGAAGGGGTACGATGGTAGCCAGGTCCTGAAAAGGTTCTCGCATCCACCCAGACTCGGAGGTCTCTTGTCCCTGCCCATTCCTCCCAGACCTCCACCCTGAGGAAAATCCTGTGGTGGGAGTGAGGGCTGCAAGGGCCATGGTGAAGGATGAACCTCCCACTTGGGTGCTGTGAAGGGCTACTGGGGTGGAGCAATGCTGCCACCTTCTGGGTCCTGGGGGCAGAGCCAGGTAGAGCCCAGGCAGGGCATGGAGGGCAGCTGCTGGCCTGGGAGCAAGATAGTCTGTAGAGGCTCCTTGAATTGTCTGTTCTGTTCCCAGGGGCCAGGCATGACCAAGCAGCAGCCCAGAATAGTCCACATGGCAGGGAAACTTCCAGGAGGGCCATTTTGAAAAAAAACACTAAGCACAATCCATGTGCACACGCACACCCCTACCTGGGCCCTGGCCTGCAGGTATCTCCCTGCTGCTCTCTCACACAGGTAGAGGTGGGACATCAGTTCCTCCCTCCAGCCTAGCAATTGCCACACACCTGCGTGTCACATCAGTGGATGAATGGAGACTGTGTGGCTGTAGAGTCTAGAGGTGAGCCCGACTACTTCATAGCACAAACTGCCTCCTCTTAGCATCCCTCATCTGTTGGCCGGGCCTCCAGCAGAGGGCAGGACTGGTAGCGATGGTGGCGTGGTTCTACTCTGTACCTACCCGTGTCAGGACCAAGGAGGTCCCAAATGCCCTGTTTCTAGTTGAGACACCCTGAAGGAATGAGCACCAGAGCCCACCCAGTGACAGGCTGAGGACTCATCTGGTGACACCATGCCATTACATAGCTTGGCCTTTACATGTGGTCTTTTTGGTGATCCCACCCCCACCCCCCCCACATCCCATTCTTAGCTTCAATTGCATTTGAAGAGAAATAGTTGAGCGGCACTGAGTGTTGGGACTTTCTGGGGCAAGGAGAACAGAGTCATTTTCACAGGCAAGGAAGCGGCTGGCAGGGAACAGCTCTGCCCTTAGCAGTGCGTGCACCCATTTGTGGGAGAGACGGAGGCAGATGAGAGTAGCAGATGGACCGAGACTACCCGTCCAACACCCTGTATCCTCCCAGAAAAGGAGCTGAAGTCACTTCGGCAGGAGAACCGGAAGAACATGCTGCTCTCCATGGCCGTCTTCATCCTCCTGAGCCTCATCTACGCCTGCTGGACTATGTGAGCCTGAGATTCCTTGAGTCTGCAGCCTGGTCACAACCAAGCAGGCCTTCAGGCCTCAAGAGGACCGAGGTACAGGGACATTTCTGCCCCACCCAGGCACTGGCGCAGGGCTTCCTGTTGGCTCAGCCCCTCCTGCCTTCCGGTCCTGCTGTGGAGCAGAGGCCTCCAGGACTTTGTGCTGGCTCCTCCCATAGCCCAAGGGAGAAGCAATAAAAAACACCCATGCCTCGCCTGTCTGCTAAGTCAGTGTCACGGTCCAGCTGCAGCCTGGGAGTTGGGAGTGGCACTCGGGAATCAAAGAAGAGATGTTAGGGAAAGCTCTTGGCTTAGAACTCAGAAAGGAGAAGGGGGGCTGTGAAGGTGAGCCCCCAGCGTAAGTGGGGAATTGGGAGACAGCAGGAAGTACTCTCCAAGCACGAACTACACTGGGAGCCGTTTCCAGGGCTTGGGAAATGTGCCATGTACCCACCACCCCCACCAAACACACTGCCTTGTTCTCTAGTCAGTGCCACAGCCTGTAGTTATGGCAGAAAGAATGTAGCTTATGCAGCGAAAGGCAACTTGGGGAATTGAAGTGGTCGCGTGGCAGTCTCGCAGAGGCGAGGAGTTAATCAGTTTTCAAGAGGCAGGCAAGCTGGTGAGGCCTGCCGGAGTGGCCAGCAAGGGCCATGATAATGACCAGGCAGACTTATGGTGACAGTGGCCAGTAAATCAGGCGGGGTTAGCAGGAAGCAGCAGCAGTGGGGCCGACTGGAGCGGGAGGCAGGAGCCGCAAACACAGAAGTCTCATACTGCCCCTGAGCACATCCCCAACCTTACCCCCAGCACAGGGCCCAGGAGTCTGGACTGGGAGGCTGGAGCAAGGCAGAGCAGTGTAGGGCAACCAAAAAGGTGAAGGGCTTGGGAGCTGAGATCACCCCAATTAAGTAAAAAAAAGGAGAGCTGTCATCCTGGGAGCTCAGGAAAGGACCCTTGAGGCCAGGGTGATGGCACCAAGCAAAGTGCAGGTGGGTTTTAGGAGGAAACCAGCACCGGTGATGGAAGTGGTGAAGGAACTAGCCTGGAATGGGGCGGGAGCTGCCATCAGCACCTGCATGTTTCCCACCTGCAAGCACAGCACCCAGTGCAGAACAAAGGAGGGGTGCTGGCTGGGGGTCAGTGAAACCATCTCTCCCTCCCTTTGGTCTAGTGGCACTGATTGGTCTGATACCTGTATTACTTTAGTCACACAGACCGATCCTGGGTTGTCACAGCACCACCAGAGTGAACAGTGTGATTTATGTGAGGGAGAAAGTGCCTCTCTACCCTGCTGGGCTGCAGGCCCATTCATCCTCCAGTCCCCGCTCCGCTCCTAACAGGAGCTGCATTTCTTGACTTCCTTGGGCCCCTTTCTGGCAGCATGCAGCAGCTCTGGGAGCCCTGAGCTTGGACAAGGCCCTGATTAAACAAATCCTCTCTTCCTCCAGCACAGCTTCCTCCCCTTCACCTTCAGCCCAAGCTGTTTTATCCAAGCCAGTCCCAGACCACAAAGCACTGAGGACAACCAGCAGCAGCCCCAGCACAGAGCCACACAGGCATTAAAAATATGTTTATCTTTAATGATCCAAGATTTCGCAAGACACACTGATATACCTAGAACTGGGTGGAAATACAGCATTTTAGTGGTGCTGCTGCCAACCCAGTGGGGGAAGGGGGGACTGGATGCTGGCTGGAGACCTGCCCCACCCAGGTGGAGCCAATTCCAACCTCACAGGGAGCCTCAGTGCCCTATCTCCATGGAAACCAGTCTAGCATTGGGATGGGGCCCTGGGGAGCCTGTACAAACATCTCTTGACAGGTGCCCTCCCTGCCCAAAGCTACTGCCCAGCTTCCCCCTCCACCACAGAGAAAACAGTGACCATAAAATGAGTGACTGTACCCCCTACGGGGGGGGGGGGAGAGGAAGAGTAGCAAGGTGGCTGTGGCAAACGAGGGGGTCATGATGGCCAGAGGACAGGGTGTGACCCCACCACAGAGGTACCATCTGCTACAGTGGGGCCACTGCTGCTGGGGCACAGAAAAAGGCAGGGCTTCAGATGCTTCCTCCCCGTCTAGCGCTGCCCAAGGTTTGGGTCAAAGGGGGATAGGGCCCACAAAGGCTCTATCACCCAAGGACGCAGTCACATCCACTACCAAAGGCAGTGCTACCTGCATCCTGATGTGGTATCAGGGACGTGGGGCCCACACACCTCCCTTCCCGGCCTGCGGGACTGTCAGAGGTCTAGGCTGCGAAGAACTCCAGGAAAGACCAAGACAGGATGGGGGACGAGACAAGAAAAATCTTCTCCAACTTGGCATCAAAACAGAGCAAGTTCAAAGAAACAAAATCTTGATTTGTACAGCAGCTGCTCCTGGCCAGCTCACCCACTCAGGGTTGGCCCAGTAAAAAGCTGGGCAAAGCCGGGCCATGGCCGCCCTCAGGGCAGTGCATGGAACTCAGAAAAGTGAGTCTACAGGATAAAGGAGAGAACAACAGAGCTAAAGCCCTGGGCTCTCTGACATGTCCTTCACCAGCCCCACACGCCCTGGGCCCTGACCGCAAACCTGCCACAGGAGCAGCATCTTTCAGGCTGAGTCCTGGCAGGGGAGACAGTTCCCAGGCAGGTCTCTGGGGAGGGAAGTCTAAAAGGTATCCCAGAAGGAACCTGCGAATGTCCTGTGAAGGCCCCCAACTGAGCGCTTCAGGGGAGATGGTGAGGAAAGCACCCACTCCTCATGGCCAGGCTGCAGTGACTGTGGTCCCCGTCCCTTTCCGAGGATGAAGGAACCAGTACTGTGTGCCCCAGGCAGAGCACGCTGACTCCAGACGACAGGGCATTCAGCAGGAGTGGGCGTCCCCAGGCCCTCAGGCGCTGTGCATTTGGATGAAGGAGAGGACATCCTCCTTGGACAGCTTGTCTGGGTCTTGGGGCTTCTGAGAGTCATGTACACGGATGCCATCCCCCCACTCCCAAAAGAGCCGGCCATAGTAGCAGATGCTGGGAAGGAGAAAGGAGGTCAGGGGGCTGCACTCGGGTGGGGCAGGACAGAGAGAGCACCACCCCACTCCTGGCAACTGTGGCTTAATGCAACAGTCCCCAGCCTTTTTGGCACCAAAGACTGATTTCATGGGAGACAATTTTTCCACAGACCCAGGATGGGGTACGGAACAGGAGGCAGAGCTCAGGCTGTAATGCCAGTGAAGCTTTGCTAGCTTGCCCACCGCTTGCTTCCTGCTGTGCGGCCTAGGAAAGGGCAGGGGTTGGGGACCACTGGCTTAGGGGTCTTCCCTCTGGCAGCCAAAACCCCAGAACGCTCCAGCTCCTCCTCTTCGCCTCCTGAAACCTGCTTTTCCAACAGCTGCTGCTTGCTGACTGCATCCATCTGGGTTTCTACAATTACTGATATTCCTGGTTTATCCGTGCTACTCTAATAAATAGTGTTATTGTGGTGACAGGAAGTAGTGTCAATGGCTAATTTTAAGCACATTAGGGGTACTGGTAGCTGTTGAAACCTACGATCAACAATCTGGCAAACAGACACTGGGTCCTGAGAAGGGACACTTGGGACCCTGAGTTTCGAGGGGCAGCACTCTGGTACTCAGCGTGTTCCCACCACCAGGCCAGTGTTATGTTAGCTGCTCTGTGGGGCAGACACCCTGCCTAAGTAGGACCCTTCCCACCCAGGACCCCCAAACATCACAGCAGGTCCTGGTGTCACTCCTCTAACTGAGCGTACTACCCAGGCCAAGCCACACCCTGGAGGGGGCTGCCCTCTGCACCCTTAGGGAGAGGAGCCCAGCCTTTGCTCAGGGGAGCCCCTGCACGGGCAGGCTTGGAGGGCTACTTACTGAAATGGGGCAATGGAGTCTGCAGGGAGCTCATAGGTAGAGGTCCTGGTTTTCTTGTTGTAGAAGAACTTCCTCTTAGAGCTTTTGCTGATTCCCATAGTCCATGGCTCTGACAGGAAGAAAAGGAGAAGCAGCCCAGAAAGGACACAAACCCATGGGGGAACACGTCAGGCCAAGGCAGGGTTGTGCCTTCCTCCACTCCCGTTCTTCCATCCCCCCCACCCCACCCCGGCCAAAGCACAGGCAGAGACCAGCCTGTGGGGATGCAGATTTCACCACCAGCCCAAAGGGGCTCCAAAAGAATGACCAAGACAATTAACAGCCCCACCTAGTCCTGTCAGTCTGGATCAGGGCAACATCTCTGGGACCCTGGCAGAGGGAGCACAACTCTTAACCAGGGGGCTCTGAAGAAGGGGATTCTACTGGGGGTGCGAATGTCCAGGACCGACTTTCTGAATCTACCACTGCCCACTGAGAAATCCTCTTCCTGCCAGGAGGACACCATGCACACACAGGAGTTGGGCTCCTCTTCCCAGCCCCAACCGAACTGCCAGAACCCACTGAAGAACAAGAGGCTCGGGGCACAACATCCCCATGCCCACCATACATCGCAAAGAAATGCCAGCCTGGCTGCTACCCACACCGGCAAAGAACTCTTAGCTCTCTGGCTTAGGGAGACTCTGGACCAATAACTCTGACTGAGGGGGCAGGGACAAGGAACAGTCACTTATCACCCACCATTCACTGTCCTGACGATGTAGAGGCCAGTGGGCACAAAGTGCCGGTCGTCCCGCCCGGTGTAGCTGAGCTTCGGTGTGCCACTGGAGCCCTTGATGATCTTCATCTCTAACCTTATTTCCCCAAGTAGGTGTACAAACAGGAAGTGTGAGGGTGTGCATGGGAGAAAGAGAAAGCCCTAACGTCAGTCTCTTGCTCTTATCAAAATCACACCAACCACAGTATTTTATGTTTGACATAAGAAACTGAGGCAGAGACATGAGTGACCTTCCCCAGGCCACGCAGCAGTGCTGGCTTCAGAACTCAGGCTCTGAACTCCCAATCAAGTCACGGAGGCAGGGGTGTAACAGATGTCCGTGATACACTGCTGTTGTCGTGTTTCAGAGTGATACCACTGAGGGTAAGATCTGAGACTATGGGTGCTACGGGGTCTTCAGGCCACCACCCATGGCATCAGTGGCCAATGAAGAGTTAACAGCACACCCAGCATGGACCCACAGATCCGAGCAAACCCCACACACAGCTAAGAATCCAAAGAAGCAGTTATGCCCCCCTAACCCTCCAGGCTCAATCTCTCTGTCAGCACCAGAAGCTGGGATTTATAGTGTTTCAAGTAGCTTGCTGCTCTGTACCTCACAGGGACAATCGTAACTATTACAGCATCAGTGAGCCCGTATTTCTGCCCGACACACAGCAGCCGGCTCCCCTCCTGACAGGGTGCTGAATCAGCTCTCAGCCGGGGGCTCTTGGCTGCAGTGGAACCACACTGCATGAGGCAAGGGAGGTTGGGGGTAAAGGCAGCTTGCCAGGGCCAACTTACCACCCACCCCAAAAAACCTCTACGAAAAACAAACAGTGAATCATGGACACTGCTATGGCCCCGATCTTAACTCCTCTCAAATCCTGAGCTACCCTGGTTGAGTTACTCACCTGACAAAAATCTTCTCCATCTCCTCCAGCCTGTACACCTCCTTCACCCTGAAGGGAGAGGGATGGAGAAAGGACAAGGGTCTCCTAAGGGGACATTCTTGTCCAGGCAGCAGTTGGTAGGCAGGAGGCTGTGCCTCTCCTTGCCCTCTGCCCCCCAGCTTATCGCACTGCTGTCCTACACAGACAAACCCTAGGTTTCAGAGCTGCCAAGGGTCCTCTTGGGCCTACCCAAGGGCAACTGGGGAGAGCAACTGTGGTTAAGGAACTCGGGAGTGAGTGGAAGGGCTGACAAAGATATCTCTGTCAGCATACCACCCCAGTGTGTCATCACTGTTACCTGAGGCCAGAACACCAAGGTCCAGGCTCTTGGCCACATCTGACTACATGGACTTTAGGCATTTCTGTAGCAGAGTTACTTCCAAATAGTCCTAATAGGTCTGTTACCATAGAGGGCAGGGGGACTTCCACCCAGGATGCAGGGCTCCTGTTTAATGCCCAGCCCTCCACCTCTGGGGGCCCTTGAACACATCCTGGGAACTGCCACTGGGGAAGGTCACCAGAGACCCAGCAAACAGACCACAGGCTGAGTCCCCAGGAGCTGCCTCTCAGGAGACAGAACATTTGCAAGCACAGGAAGAAATTGCCTTTAGACTTCCAAAAGACATTTATAAAGTGCATTTTCAGGATTGGATTTAATTTTAACTAAATTCATATTAAAAATAAAAATGATTTTGATAAAGTATACATAGACATCTCAGTCTCTAGTCATGTGAAGCCCGAGGCAATAACTTCAGACCTTAGTCCAGCAATGAAAAGTCTATTCTTCCTGGCTGGTGTGGCTCAGTGGATTGAGTGCTGGCCCGAGAACCAAAGGGTCGCGGCTTTGATTCCCACCCAGTCTGGGCACATGCCTGGGTTGCAGGCCAGGTCCCCAGTAGGGGGTGCTCAAGAGGCAACCACACACTGAGGTCTCTCCCTCTCTCCTTCCCTTCCCCTCTCTAAAAATAAATAAATAAAATATTTTTTTAAAAAGTCTATTCTCCATCTGTTTGCTCCCTGACTGTCCTCATCCTCCTCTCCTCCCTCAGGATCCTCAAATTTCACACAACCTAACATGGCAGCAAACCCTGGCCTTCTTCCCAAGCACCAAGGATCCCACTCCATTAAACCATCCTCCTTTTTCATGTTCAAAAACTCCCCTTCCCTCCAGACCCTTTCTCACTGGAAAAACATGAAAATGCCAGGTGACATGCTAATGATACTCAAGTGTGCATGTGTGAACTCTCAGAAGCACGGCTTAAATGAGGACACCTTAGCCCCTAGGAATGACTCTCCTGTGGAGGTCCAGGATGGGGAGTTACTCTGGGGTGAAGAAGCCACCTACCCAGCACCCCCAAACAAATCACTCATCAAAGGCAATCTTATCCCTCGCACCAACCTCGCCTGGTCTCCTCCACCGAGCCCTCCCATCCCCTATAGGATGGGAAGGAGACACTGGCCAGAAAGAAGCAAAGGGGAAGGAGGATTTGGGAAGGAGAGATGACAGGCTCACCTGATGGGATTCATGTCAGGCCGACTAGGCTTGGAAACAGCTTTCACAAATTTCTCAGCGAGCTGAATTCTACAATCAAAACAGAATCACTCAGACATAAACAAGGGTGCCTCCTCTAGCACCCCTGCCTGCCCCAGGGCACTTGCACAGCACCAGTGGGAGAACACTCCTGAACCTGTAGCAAAACTGCTCCAAGGGAAGCACTCATGTGCCCTAGGAAACTCACCCTACCCTCTTCCACTAATGTCTGTCTTCACGTGCCCTCTCCCTCTCTCTGGATTCTGATCTCTAATTTTGCTACAGCTTGGCTGGTTTTCCTGAAGTGTGCCTTCGGCGGCACTCAGCCGCCTCCTTCAGAACTTCAATATCATCCTTATTGTAAGTGTTTGCTCCAACACCCCAAACCAGATACCATAGTGCACTCATTCAGATGACCCAAATTAGGGAAGACATCAGCATCACAGCGGTGCCAGATGTCCCACCTTTTTGCCCTGCCTCCTTTTTAACAACTGATTAGGTGTGCATCCTCCAACAAAAGTGCCTCTATGGGAGCTGTTGGATTTAGATAAACCAACTGACACGGGACTGCCCAAGCATAAGATGTGTTCTTCCAAGAAGACCCTCCTTCTCCCTATAAGGTTACCCTCTTGCTCAACCTTAAAACGAATATCACCTGTGATCTGAACGGCTGTGGCAAAATAAGAACGTGCTGGTGTCTATGACCAGCACGACCCAAACCCTAGCAAAGTCTGAAGTGCCCACACCAAGTTCTCACCCTGCTCTTGAAACCAGCCCATGGTGGAGGAAGAAAACTCTAAGGATGTCCTTAAGCTGCGAGGGTCTGGGTGAGGGGCGAAGCCTCGGAGGCTGCTGCCATAGAGGTGCCCTGTCCCACCCCATGTCCCTCCCCCCAGGGCCCAGGTCAGACCGCTGGTTAAAGTGTTGCTCCCGCACGTCACTGCCATTCAGCACGAGGACATCAAGGATGTGGATCGCACTAATTTTCCGCTGGGCCTTCCCCTAGAAAGACAAGGACACTGCCCACACTGCCAGGCATCAGCCTGGAGACCACTCTGCCCACCATTCTACCTACAGCCAGGAAAGGGAATGGCTCTAAACACAGTATTTCTCTTGCCTCCCTCCCCGCTGATCCGCAGCACCAGACTGGCCCAGGCTTCTGAGAAGGCAGAGATCTGAGGCTCTGTGTAATGAGTCTCCTTGAATCTCAAATCCAATGGATCTGCCCCCATGGTCCTCTAGCCAAGGGCGTGGCCTCCCACTCTTGCCAACTGTTCCCACTGACTGTTCTGAGAGTCCTCCGTATGGCTGTTAACACCCAAAGCTCGTGAGAAAGTTGCTTCTTTCCCAAGGGATGGCTGGTCAAAAATTAAATCAGCAGCTAAAAAGTACCTAGCAGGCCCATTAGGGGCCTTGATGCAGAGATGACAGAGGTCTCCTCCTTCACATGTGGAGACTATGGTCCTTCCTACCTGAATATACCATGGCAACTGCTCGAGGAGAAGGAGTAATTACCAAGCCTTCCCCTGGCCCTGGGCCTATCAAGCACCAAATTCAACGTAACCCAGTTAACTCAGGGGAAGAAGGGTCACTCAGCAGTGCCCTAGGTTCCTGGCTGGCAGGGGCAGGACACGTGAAAAGAACCACCTCTGACCTCCCCTTTCAGCTCATGGACAATCTCCACAGAGAGCAGAGTGTCCCGGGGTAGCTCTGTCTTCAGGTCCAGCTTGACCCAGCGGTCTGACTGGCGGCCATCCCACGTGTAGATCTGTGACTTCTAAGGGCAGAGAGAAAGGCTAGGTCAGGCAGGCATGGAGATTGAAGGGTGAGAGGCTCTATTCTTTAAAAGTGCTTTTAGTTGGTGGCTACAAGCTTATATAGCTGGGAAATGTCAGAAGAAAATGTCCAGGAGAGATCAGTCGGTTTTACACTCCAGTGATAAGACAGTGCTGTCTTCCACAGCTTCAGTGGAAGAGAGGCAGACAACAGCTCAGCCCTGATGTAGGGAATGGACCCAGGGCATCCTTTCAAAAGGCCAAAGTCCATGAATAGTGACTGGCTCTCAAGAAAGATCCAGCTTAGTATATATGTCTGAGGTGGGTTTGGTAAAGGGTCCAGAAAAGCAGAGAAGGAAAGAGAAAAAGATAAAAGTGTGAGAGGACACAGAGAAAGTGAGGAAGAAGAGAGAAAATTACAAAGACAAGTCAGAGTGGAAGGAAAGCGCAATGACCCCTTGTCAAAACCTAAATCAGCAGCTAAAAAATACCCAGCAGGCCCACCAGGGCCCTTGATGCAGAGAGATGACCGAGTCAAGTAACATACGGAACTGCCAAGGCTTTCCTTCAGCTCATTTTAGATTCCAAGGGCCCCAGAATTAAGGACAGGTAGTGTCTGCAAGAAGGGTTGACATAGGATGCTGGTGGTGTTGCAAAGGAACGGTCACATGGGCTCAAACCAGATTAGCCTGCTGACCATCCTACTAGCCTTGGAAGCTCCATATCACAAGAAAAGAGTCAGCACTCCCTTTAGCACTGCACAAGGATAAATAAGCAAATACATACATAAATGAAAGAAAGAAGGAACATACTTGGCTAACGCAGAGGAAGAAAGGAAATTTCAAGAAGTACGTTCCCTAGGGTCAAAGCCCCAATTCCTTGGTGCCAAGAGAACATGCACTGAGTGCGGCAGGCAGCTGTCAAGATTCCCACAGACAAAAGGCAAGGTTCCACCACCCCTCTCTGGGTACGAAGCCAGTTGCAGACTTACCCCCAGGCCGAGGAGGAACTTCTGCTCACTGCCAGATACCATGCAGCGGTAGTCGAGCACTGGGCGGATCTTCTCCAAGGTTTTGGAGGTGAGCAGCGTGGGCTTATAGCTGAAGATGTCAATCTCAGTGCCCTGCAGCCCCAGGTCAGAGAAAACACGGCTGGGTTGGGGGAAGGGACAGGCGCTCAGTATGGGTGCCTGTACAGGAGTGGGGGCAGGCTGGGAGAGGTAAAGGACAGGAAGCACTTGCTCTCTGAACCATCCCCTGCACCCCTGCTCTCCCTATCCAAGCACTAACTGGGATCTAATTCCATCTGCCTGGAGTGTTCCTTCAGGACCTATCAGGGGAGGCTGGGAAAGGAAACAACACCAAGTCACCAAGTACAGATCAATTTACCTAGGCTATAAGCAAATGTCACCAAAATATAAAAGCCAACCCTTCAATAAAACTGAAGGCAAGGACTCGCCAGCAGCTGATGTGACAGCAATTAAGTGATGTCTCCACCCCATTCAGAAAAGTGGACACACGCTATTCTTCTGAGGCTTCAAACTCATTCTGAAAACCAGCACAATGGCCCATGATCTGGGCCAGATTTAAATGAAACCCAGGGAAGAGCTGGAAGTCGGGTGGTAGGAAAGAAACAAGGCAGAAGAAATCCAAAGACCAGCTTACCAGAAACAGGTCAAGGAGCCTGGGGTTAGGCCAGGCCCATTACAAAGCTCACCTGGCAGCCCCTCTTGGCCCTCTGCCCAGTTCCCCAGCCCAAGAGCATCCCACATATAATGTCTCCCCTGCAGGCAAAGCTCATGGGACCCTGAACTCGCCAGAGAGTGATAGTCCGCACAATTCTTTGGGCAGCGGGAATGCTGAGCACAACATATGTCAGGACAAAAGTCCTTAGACAGCCTGATGGGCTCCTGGGGAGCTCAACACCCTACGCTGCAGGTTCCCACCTTAGCCCAGCCCCGTGGAGCCCGGGTGGTGCCTACACAAACCCTTTGCAGGCCAGGCATCTGGGGTCTCGGGGATACTTTCCACATCTAGACGTCGGCCTCTCTAACCTATTTTCACAAGATACCACACTTACCTGAATTAGCTCAAAGAACTTAGATTTCGGGTCTGAGGAAGAAGGAGCAACTCGAGCCTGGTCTGGGATCTGAAAACAGAAAGCAAAGAGCTTTGATTTTCAAATGTACTTTTGACCAAGGCTGAGTTAGTCTATGTAGGTGAGGGGGTGGGTCAGAGGACTGGGGAAGAGGACATGGCATGGGGCACAGGAGGCCTCAAAGTGGGGGATAGAAGTGGATAATGCAGCCTCTGCTCCCTTTCGGGCCCTGTGATAGCACACCCCATGTGCCACTTCCCTTTCTCTGGGGCTGTATGTGGTCAGTGTTGCCACTTAGGACAACCAGAAGCAAAATGAGACCTGTCCATCCACAACTCTCATCCTTTATGACCCAGCAGCAGGGCCAAACTGGCAGTAAAATGGCCAAGAAGGTAAGAGCCAACAAAGCTGAGACTTCCAGCTCTGGAATGCCACGAGGAAAGGCAGACATCTTCGTGGGCCAGGTGAAATGCCTGGGAGTCAAATCTATTCTCTACAGCTTCCCTGCCTTGGAGCTACAGTGGGCTTGGGGTCCAGATACTCACCTCCCAAAGACGAAGGCACTGTTTCCGGATCTCTGCCTGCCGAGGCTCACTCAAGGTCCTGGGAAAATGAAGCCAGCCAAGTGATTAAAACCTCCATGAGGTACAAGGAGTGTGCCTCTGCGAACTCCTCAGGACCCCAGAGAAGAGCCCACAGGCATAAACGTGTGTGCACACAGAGGCCATGCTGCCATTAGCCCAGGGTGCTTATCACACTCACATGGCTCTGCCTCTTGAAGACGGGAGTTCAGATATACACAAACTGGGATGACCTCCCCTTCCCACCACAAAGGGAAAAGAGACTACCCTCCTGACCACCTAGACCCCAGGGTTCCCCACACACCCTTCCTCCAATTACCCACAGGTACATTCTGGCTCCTCCTCTGCTGACATAGGCCACAGTAAGTCCATCCCAGTGGACATCACTATGCCGCAGAAAGTTGGATTAGCTTATGCCTGCCCCTACCAGAGGTTTCCCCTAACCAGTCCTATTTTTCCTCTCTGATCACTCTTTATTCTGTGTCCCCTGAGTTATGTACTCTACACCCTCTGATACACTCTTAATAACTTTTCCTATATCCCCTTCCTAGAATCCTCTCATCTTCCCGAATACATCATAAAGCCTTAGAGGGCAAGGTTCAAGCCCTATGTTTCTCTGGCATCCTTCACAGACCACAGCAGAGTAGGAGATAAAAGAGCACAAATTTTTAAATGTTTGTTGAAATGAAATAAAGAGCTCAGGGGGAGGAGCAAAATGAAGAGATCCTCCCTTGAAGTAGGGGAATTCTAGAATATGGGCAAGACTCACGTGTCTTGAACAAAGGCATGGATTTTGGCCAGAGCTTTGATCTGCAGACTACAGTGTCTAGAAGAAAAAAAAATTGATCTCAGAAGCATTACCAAAAAAGCCTTCCAAAAGACATCAGGACAGAGAAGTTTAGCAGGAGCAGTGATCATCTATATTTGGGGGAGAGGCCAAAGAGTTGAAAGAGAACCCCCTCAACCACACCCCAAAGTACAGTTACATGGGTCTGCTGAAGGCTGACGGAAAAGCAGAAGAAATGAATCAGACTCTTCATACACTCAGGCCCTGCTTAAAGTCCTGCTAAAAGGAAGGTTCTGATCCCATCCTTACTAATGTGAAAGCAATGGTGAACTGATTCTAAATAAAGCAACAACAAAGCCCAGACCTAGTTTACAGACTAAACTGACTTAACACACCCACACTGACAGCTGCCCTTTCTACTCGTCTCCATTTTTCTTTTATACATGCTCTCTGAAACTTAGTAAAAACGTATGAGACTCATGATAAAACAAGAAAAGGTGACCCACTGATGAGAGAGAAAACAGGGCAACAGAACAAGAGCCAGAGATGGTCCATATGTTGGAATTATCAGACAAGCATTTACAGTAACTGAAAAACATGTTAAAGGATCTACTGGTAAAGAGGTATAACATGCATAAAAAGATGGAGAATATCAGCAGAAATACAGAAACTATATTTATAAAAAGCAAAATTATAGACTTGAAAAATAGGATATCAGAGATGAAGAATGATTTTAATAGGCTCATCATCAGACTGAATACAGTAAAGGAATGAATAAGTGAGCTTGAGGACAGAAACTCAAACTGAAACATAGAGAAAGAAGTGAAAACCATAACAGAGCATGTGAGCTGTGTTAAACAGTTTAACATATATATAATTGGAATCACAGAAGCAGAGGAAAGGACAAATATAATGACAAAATAATAACTAAGAATTTCCCCAAATTGATAAATGAAGTCATCTATAGGGCCAAGGTAAAAGAACCAACCCCAAGCAGAATCCATAAAAAAAAAAAAAAAAAGAAAGAAAGAAAAAGAAACCATATATAAACACAAAACATGCTGGAAACAAAAGATAAAGAGAATATCATAAATGCAGTCAGACAAACAGGGGAACAATGGTAAGAATATTAGCTGACTTCTCTTCAAAAACCAAGGAAAGCAGAGAAAAATGCCTTGAAAATGTTGAAAGAAAAACATCGCCAACTTCGAAATCTATATGCAATGAAAATACCCGTCAAAAGTGAAAGGAAAATAAAAACATTTTCAAAAGACAAAAGCCGAGGAAATTAGTCTCCAGCAAACTTACACTACAAAAACAGGCTAAAAGAAATTCTTTAGGGTGAAGAGAAATGATTCCAAATAGAAACCTGGTTCTGCAGGAAGGAATGAAGAACATCAAAATGGGTATGTCAGTAAATATCAAGGAACCTTTAAAAACAAATACACATACACACACACACACACACATCTTTATAAATCTCTTTAGAAGACCATAGACTGGCCAGGTAGCTCAGTTAGTTAGAGCGTTGTTCTGGAACAGCAAGGCTGTGGGTTCGATCCTTAGTCAGAGCACATACAAGAATCAACCAATGAATGCATGAATAAGTGGAACAACAAATAGCTGTTTTTCTTTCTCAAATCAATAAATAAAAATTAAAAAAATAAAAGACTACAGACTGTTTAAAATAAAAATAATGGCAATGTAAAGTAAGATTTTTCTATGAAACCAGAGCACAAAGGAAAGAGGATTATAAAAACATGTTTACATCTGGCAAGGTTCTTACATTGTTCATGAAGCAGGAGAATACTTTTTGAAGATAAACTATGATAAATTAAAGATGCACATTGTAATCTCTAGAGTTAACAACTGAAACATAATACACAAAGAGCATAAAAAGAAAAAAAAAAAAACCCAAGAAGATAAAAAGAAATACTACTAAAAAATACTTAATTTGCTCCCCCAAAAAGGAACAGAGAAATAGAAGGCAGGATAAACAGAAATCAAACAACCAAGACAGAAGATTTAAACCCAAACATATCAACAATTGCAGTCCATGTAAATGTACTAAACACCCCAATTAGCAGGTAGAGACTGGTCCTGGCCAGGGGAGGCTCAGCTGGTTGGAGTGTCATCACATATACCAAAAGATTTCAGGTTCGATCCCCAGTCGGGGCACATAAGGGAGGCAATTGATTGATGTCCCCTTCCCCACTAAAATCAATAAACATATCCTCAGGTGAGGATTAAAAAAGGAGAGAGAGAAAAACTGTTGCACTAGATAAAAAAGGTAAGACTCAACCATATGTTATTTATTTTAAAATTTTATTTATTTTCAGAGAGGGGAAGGTGGGAGAGAGTGAGTGAGAGAAACATCAATGTGAGAAATATCAATCAATTGCCCCTAATACGCCCTTGACTGGGGACCTGGCCCACAACTGAGGCATGTGCCCTGACAGGGAATAGAACTGATGACTTTTCGGTCCATGGGATGATGCCCAACCCACTAAGCCACACCAGTCAGGGTCCAACCATATGTTATTTACAAACACAAAGACAAGCTGAAAATAAAAGGACATGAAAAGATAAGCCACGTAAATGCTAAACAAAAGAAAGATAATATGGCTACATTAATATCAGAGAAAGCAGACTTCAAAACAAAGAGTATACTAGAGATAAAGGATACATCATACTGACAAGAGATCAATTAAGAAGCCAAAATAATCTTAAATGTGTGTGTGCCTACTAATAACAAAGACCCCAAATATATGAAGAAAAAACTAAAGAAACAGACAAATCATAATTGAACAATCATAACTGAAGACTTTAACAGCCTTCTTTTAGCTACTAACAGAAGTAGTCAAATACCAGTTAAGATATGTAAGATCTGAAAATCACTATGAACCAACTTGACCATATTAACATTCATAAAACATCCTACTCAACAGCAGTTGAAATATTTACCAAGATAGATCACGATAGGCCAGAAAAAGTCTCAATAAATTTCAAAGGATGAAAATCATACAGAGTATATTCTGAGTACAAATGGACAAAATCTAATAGGTATCTGGAAATCTCAAAATATTTGGATATTAAATATTGCACATCTACATAATCCATAAATTAAAGAACAAATTATAAGGGAAATTTTAAAAATATATTGAACGCTATAATGATGAAAAAAAGACAACATCAAAATGTGGGAGATTCAGCTAAACAGTCCTCAAAGGAAAATTTAATATAGATATATTTAAATGCTATAAGTAATTAATTAAATTAAATAAATAAAAGGAAATTACTAACATTTTTTAAAACATTATTTATTTTTAGAGAGGGGGAAAGGAGGGAGAAAGAGTGAGAGAAACATCGACGCAAGAGAGAAACAGCAATCAGTTGCCTCTCGCACACACCCCAACTGGGGACCTGGCCCACAACCCAGGCATGTGCCCCCACTGGGAATTGAACCAACAACCTTTTGCTTTGCAGGACAACACCCAACCGAGTCACATTGGTCAGGGCTGATTCCTTTATTCTTCTTAATTTGGGCTCAATTTGTTTTTCTTTTTCTAGCTTCTTGATTTTAGACTCTTTTTCTTTTCATATATTTGTATATGAATTACAGGATTATAAAGAGAAATTTACAGCACTTAAATATACATATATATTTAAACCAGATCAGAACTTCCAAAGCATACAGATTTAGAGACCAAAACCTCTTATAATCATAGACACAAAAGCCATTAATAAAATACTAGTAAATCAAATACAGCAACATATGAGAGATATCAGAGTGTAACTCATGACCAACTCGACTTAATCTAAAAATACAAGATTTGTTTGCCATTTGGAAATCATCAACGTAATTCACTATAAATGAAATAAAAGAAAAATAATTTCTATAGCTACATAAAAAGTATTTGACAAAATTAAAGATCTAGGCATGGTAAAAACTCTTAGCAAACAAGGAATAGAAGAAAACTTTGTTAACCTGATAGAAGATAACTACAAAAAATCTATAGCTAACATCATACTTAATGGTTAAACATTTTACACTTAAAATCAAGAACAAGGCTAGGATATCTGCTCTCATCACTTCAATTTAACACAATGGAGGAACCAGTGAGTGCACTGAGGCAAGAAAACAAAACAGAAATACCATTAGGATCCAGCAATTCCTCTTTTGGGTATTTATCCAAAATAACTGAAATTAGGATCTTGAAAAGATATTAGCATCCCCATGTTCACTGTAGCCTTATCATAATAGTCAAAATGTGGAAACAACCTAAATGTCCACTGACAGATGAATGGATAAAATGACCTTATTTGGTCCCCCAAGGGAGCACTTCCACTGATTCATTGCGACTATACAAGTCTCCAACCTACCACAAAAAAACTTTTTTCTAACGCTTGCCCCCCTAGAAAACTGAGCCAACTGTCACAACTTTACATTACCACTAACAGGGAGGAGGAAAAACAATTAAACAAGGCTTAAAAACACACACATACACACAACATCATTCCGATCACCCATCTGGAGAACTCATGAACTGGAAAAGGCTCTGGCGGCAGAAACTTCCAAAGCCTGTAGTGCACTTGCTTTCCAGCCACCTCCTGCCTTCAAACCCGGGCTTCACAAGGCAACAACCATGACAGCCTTTTAAAAACGGAAGCAATTAAAGGGAAATTACTCCTGCCTCCAGGGATACAAGACAAGGCTGCTCTTCAGGCTTCCATGGGCAGGGCTATGGCACCCAGGCTCCCACCGGCCACCCTGTGACAGGGCATGGGAGCAGGATAAGAGTCCCCGAGGTACTCTAAGTCCCAGGGGCCAAGACAAGCAGACCAAATAGAGTTACCAATTTTTCAGGGTTGACAAAGTGATACCAAGAGCCAATCATTTAGTCCTTCATTCTCTCATCTTCCCTCATATCCTAGTAATGCCAGCAAAAAATACCTGGTTTGCTTACCTCTCATTGGACCGTATCATGTAGTCAGTAAATTCATGGTCTCCCTTGATCACTTCCAAAGGGACCACAAGGTTGACATCGGAATCAGTGTTTCGCAGCTGGTTGAGTTTAATATTGACTGAGAAGAGGTAATCCCGCACATCATCTATGCCCACCTTCAGGCCCTTGCACACCACATACCTGACAGGAGAAAGCTGTCACTCCATGAGCAAGGACTTTCTGCCAACATTCCTCCTCCCCAAACCCCTTGAGTCATGAAGTTGAACAACCTTAAGTCTATGCACAAAGAGCAGCACAGATTCTGTGCTGCAAAAGTTCACCTCAAATCCTTCCTTTTAATGTTGTACTGTATTTCAACTCTTTATGGCCATGATTCCCAAGGGCCCTGTGCCAAACTGGCTGTATCACCAACACCTGGGGATTCTGATAAATTAAAGACCTCATCAATCAGACTTCCCAGGGATGAGGCTCAGAAATCTTGTGTTTTTAACAAACCACTGAGCAATTTGGATTGGCCACATCTTCTCTCACACTGTGCATGGGCACTGTGTCCTGCCTGGGATGCTTCTGACTGGGGGTCCCCTTGCCCTGTCCCAGCCCATGTCTCTCCAGGTGTCCCAGCCCATGTCTCTCCAGGTGTCCCTTCTATTCATCATCTTCTCCTTCCTGGGCCAAGCCAAAGGTCCCCCACATAAGTGTGGTGAATAAGGCTTGTAAAGGAGGAGGCAGAGGCTGAACTAGCATATCAAAGACCCAGTAAGTCCAAGTCCTGACTCCTCTTGGCTTAATCACTTCTTTCAAATCAAGGTTTTTAATGTAGCTTGAGCGTACATGTCAGGAAGATGCACCAGGATTTGTGTTCTGACATTTAGCCAACTACTCTGATTAAAATGGAGAGGAAAACCTCACCTCTCTGAGTTGGCAGGACGGCTGGTAATCGGCTTAAATAGACATACTCGTTCAAAGCAGCAGTACAGCAGGTAGATGAGCCCCACGCTGAATGGTGTGAACAGGTCAAAGGTTTTACAGATGAAGTGGCCTCCTGGATTAGTGAGAAAACACCAATAGTAGTCAGTGGGGTCTAATCTAGGAGGTGGGTAAGGTAATCTCATGGAGTAAATATGACCAAGTCAGGGTCTCAGAATCTGGATCCATTAAAAGTCAGAGGCAATTTAAGGGGTCGACTTAGCCTTAGAGGTGACTTAGAGGATTCTATAGCACTTTCTTCCCTAAATTCTTCATTCAGCTACCTGTCACCTGATACAAGCATTTTTTTTTTTTTTTTAACTTCTGAGCCAACTCTTATGTATGCCCTTTTCCAACAGGGCCTCCACTGGGTCCTGGGAAGGGGAGACAGCTGAGGAAGTGTCACCTGTCCGGACAACAGAGAGCGCCATGAGGAACTGACAGAGCAGCAGCTGCTTGCTCAGGATCTCTTGCAGGTTCTCCTGTCCCTCCACGGAAAAACCCTGAAATGTGAGCACAAGGATTGGGAGTGGGAAACAGAAGTGAAGACTGAAAAAACATCCCTATCTCATCCTCATTAAGATTTCTTCAAGTGTTTTCATTGATCTCTACTACCTGACTGATAAAGATACAGCTCAGCCCACTCAGCCTCTGTGCTGACCATTAAACAGGCCCCAGTTTTGTGACAGATGCAAAGTTAGCAAAACTCTGACACTCGGTGATCTCTCTTCCTCTGCTGAACAAGGATTTACTCACAAAACCCATGTTCCTGTCCCAAGACCATGGAGCTTCTCCCTCTAGCTGGCAGGGTCTCTGGCCAGGGTGTTTGTTCAAAGAATGTATGTTGCTGTTCTTAGAGTGGTCTCCCTCCCTGTGAGAGCCCCGCAGGGAGAAGAGACAAGCTCACAGAGAAGGAGGCTGAGGGCTAGGGGAGGGAGAGAGGGCAGTTGTTTAATGGGCATAGTTTAATTTCATAAAATCAAAACATTCTGAAGATCTGTTTCAGAATAATGTTAATATATTTAACACTACTGAACTGTACACTTAAAAATGGTCATGGTGGTAAGTCTGTTATGTGTTTTTTACCACAATAATTTTTTAAAAAGTAAATAAGGCTGTCACTTGTTAAGCTCACCCTGGCCAGGCCAGGTTCCTGATATTTAGTGGACTCTGGCTGGTGTGGCTCAGTGGACTGAATGCCAGCCTGTAAAATGAAAGATCACTGGTTCGATTTCCGGTCAGGCCCACACGCCTGGTTTACGGACTGGATCCCTGGTTGGGGGGTGTTTGAGAGGAAACCAACTGATATACTGTATCTCTCACACATTGATGATTCTCTCCCTCTCTTTTCCCTTCTCTTCCTATCTCTCTAAAAATAAATAATAAAATAAAATCTTTAAAAAAATGTTTAGCAATGTCTCCTAAATTCATCAATGCTCTTCGAAATGCAGTCTTGTTTATAGGGTCAATCAAAAAATAAGAAAAAAGCAGCCTAGGTCACCAGTCTATATTGCCAAAGATGACAATCTCCGAGTTTGCCACTCTAGCTGCAAGACTGCAACCGGCCTCCCAAGCACTGCCAGAAGCACACCTTCTCAGCCGGAGCAGCCCCCACGCCCCAGCCTCTCTGTTGTTCCCCGCTGTGCACAATGCTCTCAGAGCCTATGCTGGCATCCTGCACGTTCCTTCATCTTTCCACAAGCTAATACTTGAAAGGCTACCCAAGTTGCTCCAGAGGCTTTTCTCAGCTCTAGCCATGTGACCCTGGAGCAAGTGCCATATTCTCTGTCCCTTCTCCAGACTAAGTGGTGGTTCATGCCAGAAAAGACTACCTGCCCCATCAGACTAGTGGGTGAGAAAGCAGGGTGGGCTCCTCTCTGTACTTCAAGTAGCTGCCCAAGGAACAAGGCTTCATGAATGTTCATTTTAGCCCAGCCACTGACCAAAAGCCTCCTGTGAGTTCCCCGGGGCTGCTGCCTTTGGATACGTGCTCATCTATCAGCCCATCCAGAGGCCCAGAAGTGGCCATGTATAGACAGCCTCTGCCAGGAGCAGCACCCAGGTGACAAATGATAGCACTGCTCTTCCCAGTTTTGACTAGTTCATCTTAGTCGTGGTCCTCCCCTCACTGAGTCTCATAGCTGACCAAAGCCCTTTGAAGAAGTGAGCTGAGAAGGGTCACCTGCTCCAAGCAAAGGTGTCTACAACATCACTGCCTTGACAAAGTTATCATTGAAAAGTATATACAAAAGAATAAAACATGACTCATGCATCCCCTACTATCTGAACAGTGAGCTAGCACCTTCCAGGGCAGCTAAAGGGCTAACAAAACAAAAACAATTCTCAAGCCTCTAATGTGACAAATGTCTAAAGCATCACCCTATGGAGAGCATATCACCTACCCCGTCGGCCATCAGAAAGTGGACTCCCTTGCGATCCGTGTTATCCAGGACAAAATTCCGAAAAGCAGTGATGTTCTCTGGGCGGGTGATGTCTCCATCTCCATCGATCCCTCCCTCGCCTGGCAGGACACAAGATTCATATTAATCTCATTGGTCCTGTGCATCCCAAGAGCTAGGACAAGAGCTCTCGGGGGCTGTGAAAAGATACCAGGTATGTCTCAAGGTCCAGGAGAAAAGCTCCTGTGAGAAGCAACTCTCTTTAGGACCCCTCCTGCAAGGCTGCCTTGCAGGGATGGACCAGGAAGCAGAAACAGGGCCCTACCATATGTAATAAAGCAGAGATGAAAAGGAATTAACCAGCTAAGAGCCAACAACTGAAACAGGGGGTCTTCCTCCTCAAGGCCAAAGTTGTGTTTAAAGCACCTACATTTCAGAACCAATATCGACTTTTTTAATAAGGACTGTTAAGAAAGGACTTAGAATCTGCTGTCAAATCACAACAATCAAGACAGAGCGGAGGGGACCACTGCGAGGTTGCTGAGCTGTCTGTTACCAGTCCTTTCCATACCCCTGCACAGGGCTGGAGATGGGCATGGGGTTTGTATGTTAATAACCCTGCCAGTTCTCAGCCAGAGCTCAGGCAGTTTTATTATCTCCTGCCACCCCTGAGAAGAAAGGAGGAATGAGTATGGTTTGGATAAGAGTTTGCCTAGTGCAGTGTTTAACCTGTATCCCGCAGGCCTGGGGTAAAAAGGGGTAGACCAGGGGAACCGAGACCTTCATGACATGGGACTGGAAACCCCAGGCTGAGAGACCTAGGAAACATGGCAAGTGGATTATAGCTGCTACTGACCTAAAGTCCCCATAGAGGACTGTCCCATAGCCCCTAGTACCCTATTCTGTGTCCCTACCATAGTAGGGTTCAAAGAGTTCACTGGAGGCTGAGTAGAAGTCCTCCAGCTTAAAGTCATTTGGGCCCTTCAGAGTCATTCCAAAGCCCTTTGCGTGCCACTTCTTCCTCCACAGCACATACTCCGAGAAGCCGCCTGGGCCTGCACAGACGTCAGCAAAGTACAGAAGCTCAGCTTCCCGGTCCTTCACCAGTGGTTTCTGCAAAGGCAAGTGGAAGACAGGGGAGAAAGAGAAAAAAGATGGCTCAATGGGGAGCAGGAAGGGGAAGCAGGGAGTGAAATCAGCCTTTCACCAAGCACAACAAAGAGTTCCTGCCAGGGCCATGACACCCAGGAAATGCATCTCTGTGATCACCCCCTCCGGGGTTGCCCATCCCCACCTCAAAATTCCCCTGAGGCCTTTCACACCACCAGGCCTAGCTCAGACTCCTCATAAACACATCTTAACAGGCACCTGAGTGTGCATTTTTTGTTTCTAGCATCTTTTCTTCACCACGTCCTGCCTTACAAGAGTCCTACTGAGCAGAATAGATGCATTACAGATAGGGAAAAAGAGACACCAAGACACCAACTGTCCTGTTCCCAACTAGTGTGCAACAAAGCTAAATCAGTATCCAGTCAGCCTGACTGCTAGACTTGGGTCTTCCTGTCCAACTCAAGTTTGGGGGGCTCTGACATCACCCCATCTCAGCCATAGCACCTACCTTTCCAGACCATAGCCTCTGCTTTCCTGCTCCCCTTCTTCCTAGGCTCTTCCTTTTTTTTCAATTAACTTTTTATTTTGTAATAATTTTAGATTTACAGAAAAGCTGCAAAGACAGAGTTCTCACAAACCCTTCACCCAGTTTCCAGTCTTACTAACATCCTACATCGCCATTTGTCAAGACTAAGAAACCAACACTGGTACACTATTAACTAGACTCCAGGCTTGATTCAGATTTCACTACAGTCCTTGTTCTGTTCCAGGGTCCAATCCAAAACACCACAGTGCATTCTGTCTCCTCCTTTTTTACACCGCTTTCTTCTCTTGCCTTTGCTCCTCTGCTAGCTGGGGGCCTGGGACGGTGCACAACTAGGACCTGACAAGACAGAGGGAAAAGGAGACACCGGTGTGCAGCTGCCAGGTAGCGCTCAGAACACCCACCTACCTCGGGAATAGCTATATTAAAATAATCATTTGAATTTTTATTAGATTATAGTTTTGGCCACTTGAGTTGCTTTAACTCAATCTAAAATTTATGCTGAACGCAGCACTGACCTGTATTGTGTGTTTACACTTCTCTTTTACACACTTTGTCCCTAGATGGGGAATTCTACTTGTCCCGGCCCTCCGCAGTAGAGAGGAGGTGCCATCTACGACAGGAGGCTGAACTCTAGAGTGGGTGGCAGAAGAGGACCCTGACGAACACCCAGCAGGAAGCGGATTAGGCAGCTCGGCCTTCACTCTCTACAGGTTGCCATGGCTGAGTGCTTGCCCAGAGTGCTGTAACTGCTAGATAAGGATCAGAAAGCTTTAGGGAAAACAGTTATAAGAAAGAAATGGAAAAACTAATGTTCACAATCCAGTCCACTTCTAGGTGATAAGGGTCTTCTTCCCTCTGACATTAGCTATCTAGCTTTATCAAAATAGTGAAAAAGTTCCCAGAAAAAGTGACTTAGCTAAAAATAAACTTCGTCATTCTGTGACAAGCCCACCCAGGCTTGTTGTGATATATCAGTTCTTTCTCCCCTTCCCTACCACCGCACCCCACCATTCTTTGATCCTGAGCCATCAACTGTTCATATATTTGGATTACATTCACTTGCACACACACAAAAAAGACCTAACAGCATTTGCCACGAACATTACGAAGCACTTTCCTGACAGCTCGGTGGTAATGAGGCAGGGGTCATAAGCTTAAGGCCTGCACAGGCTGGAAAATGAGAAAACATTGTTCCTCACCACAGGGTGCGCCCCGGTGCCCTAGCCACAGGCACCAGCCTCTCCAGGTGTGCAGCTGGCCCAAAGAAAGACTAGGGGAAGAAAGGGAAATGAATGGACAAAAGCATCTCACCTCCAAAAAGAGATGATAAACATGATCTCATTTTGTGATTTCAAGACACAGGTCCTCACAGGCCATGGCCAGAAGGTCTTGTCATTACAGCTGGGGTTCTCACCTTTGCCACCTGCTGGCTGCTCAGTCAAGGGCAAGCACACAATTTATGTCTTTAAGCTCAACCTTCCTCAACTGTAAACTGGGACTAATGTAGGTTATTTAACACTGCTGTAGATTGAATAAATTATCATATGTCAAAAACCTTTATAAATTCTGAAATACTCAACAAACGTTAAGATAGTACATTCAACTAGATCAACTACCTTGGAATCAAAACTCTTGTCGTTCTCCATCTTTTTCTCTTTAGAATGTCTCACTGGGCACTTTCTAAGTGCTCTAATTTCCTCTAAGACAGCATTGAAACCGAAGTATCTACATTCAGTTTTTGTCTCCTGTTACACTTCAAAACATGTTTTTGTACCTCAACAATATCCCCAGGCACACAAATTCCTCACATAATGTTATGGTTTACAATATACTTCCATATACCCAAAGAACCTAAATTCCCTTCTTTCCTTTGTCTCTTCCAATTCTTGTTTACAATTTCTTTATTTCCCTACACTAGTCTCTTTTCAACTTTTACCACAGCCTGCAGAAGCACAGGGAAAACCCTGAGCTGTGTTTCTTCTCCCATTTTCCCCTCTAACCTCTCCATACCACCCCAAGCTTCATGTTCTGCATCCATGCTTGCTAGTCTTCTATAATATGCCTGATCTAAGAGCCAGAGACCCTAGCGAACCTGGTGTGTGCCTGGGGCTTCAGCCACTCCCATCTTTTCTGGGAACTGCTCCAGACCATCTCTGCTCACCTGAAAAACATACCAAGCCTGCTGGCTTTGGCTGTCACTCTGTTCTTCAAGGGGAAACAGAGATTTTTTAAAAAAGGAAGAAAACGCTAGGGGCTGGAGAGAAATCACTTTTTATAGTGGAGTGTAGAGAAATATCCCTGAAAGGGCAATTCTCCATGGCCACTAATACTCAATTCAGGTCAAGACGTTGCCTGAAGCATTACAAACAGGGCTGCCTTTTCCTATGTAACTAACATCTTCACCCTCGACCTAAATGGTACAGCCTGGTGCCTGCTTCGTTTTCCTGACAGCAAAAGACAATAACCAGATACCAGCTGCTGGAGGCACTTTCATTCAAAAGCCCAAAAGGATGCTGTGACTTCCCATCAGCTTGACAGAGCTCCTCTGCCAGGCAGGAGTTTTAAAATCATTTGGAGCTCAGAAAATTAAATCAACATTGTATCAACCTAATTTTCTCAAGATGCTAATTCCAAGAGCCCTTTTGTGCTGCCTGCTGGTACTAGAAAATGGGGTGGGAGAGCTGGGAGAGAGAAATGACTAAAGGCTGGAGGGGTCTACATGCCAGTTTTGCAAGCATGGAAAAAGCAACGAGGTAGGTGGAACTGAAACATTAAAGAATTTGGAAAAGAAATTTCTTCAATGAGTGGATAACTGGGGGGCCTGATGGAAGGAGGGTAAGTAAAGCAGAAACAGGCAAAGACAGCTAACTTTCTAGAACTGGGTAAAAATGCTTTGAAACCCAGAAGGTAATGCTAGAATGAAATTTCCTTTATTCTTTCTCTGTCATCATGGAGGGTGTGTGTTCAGAGAAATGAGGTGCAGCAGAATAGGAAATCATTTTGCTCTACCGTTTCTTGTGAAGGGCCAAAGCCTGATAGCTATGACCACACAAAGCTTGTTCTAAGCAGCGGGAAGGGAAAGTAGCCACATTGGAATCACAGATCTGAGAACCAGAGTAACTCTTAAGAACTTTTTGGTCCGACAATGGCCCTCTGGCAGGTTGGCAGGGCTAATTTCAGAAACCAGGCAGTTGAGACACAAAGAAGGTGTGACCTTCAGTGACACCACCTGTGACTTAAGTGCTACATTCCCCTTCCTGACACTGATTTTAAACAGATCAGTGGAAGGATCCAGAGGCCTACATTTCATTCAACTCTCAAACATTTCAAAGAGCCCTCCCCTCTCATACGAGAAACAGCACCCAAAGCAGATGATGTCACAGTTTTGAATCAGAAAATAAGCTCACTCTAAGGACTGCACACTCACCCCTCTGCTCTATCTCATGCATGGTAGAAACAAGGCAGGTTAAAGTGCTGTGGTGACAACTGGCCTCACATATCAATAAGCACATAAGGCTTTACAAATATCCCAACCCCGCACCCTTATCAGCTCTCAAGTCCACCAGAATACCCAGAACCTAGGCACCATGGGGAAAGGAATCACATCTATCTCATTCCAAATTATATTCCCGATGCCTAGCACTGCGATTGGCACAAAGTAGGGGCTGGATAAATACATGTTTAATGAATGCAGGAGGCTGGCCCATGCTCTAACTCAGGGATTCATCTACTTGTTCCCTATACCTTTAGATGCCATAGCTGCTGATTTTGCCCAGGAATGCCCCTTCTCCACTGCCACAAGCCCTGCCCACCTCCACCTGGAGTGAGCAATAGGATCTGCAGAGTTGGGAACTGGGACTCTAGACATGAAGGTCTAAAGACAACGTTTATTTGGGCACTCCTGGGACCGCAGAAAGCACTGTGGGTCCCCCCATGTGAGGAGCTCAAAGCAAATTATACCTCTAACATAAAGTGTGTATTTCTAACACATAGCAGGTATAACTGTATTACACAAATGGCAATTTCTGAGCCATTGAAGCTTAAGCCCATTTAACACTATGAATTCAGAAGCAGAAACTTGTTCTCACCCCATAAGAGTCCCGTGGATTTGTAAAAATGCGATCAAACACAAAATCCATATTAGCCATCTTCATTGCCGCCCTATAACAAAGACAGACAGAGAAGTTTAACTCAGTACAAGACGTAGAGAAAGTTGCAGCTCAAAGAAAAGCCAGAAGGGTGCATGTGTCAGGGAGGGGAGGGAAATGCCAACAAACCTGTTTAGGAAGAAGACTCCTCGGATCATCTCGTAGGGATTGGCCCGGGTCCGAGCTCGCCGCATCTCCTCCCCATCCAGCACATCAAACACACTCTGCCCAAAGGGAATCAGAACCTCAAGGTAAGCATCGCCCTCCAGGATGGGACAGGGCTCTTAAGGACTGGAGGAGCCCAACAAGCAGCCCTCCAAAGAGCAAGGCTCTTGCCGTATCCCAACTCAAAAATGACCAATTGTGTGACCCTAGACAAGCTACTCAATCACTCTGATCCTCAACTACATCACTGGTAAGATGGGAAAAAATAAAATTTAAGCATGTCCCTGGCACATGGTAAGTGGTTAATAAATGGTTCCAGTGGTTATGCACAGGGCGACCTCTTGGCATTGCTAACCTCATAGCAAATGGTTCTCTACTCCAGCAGCAACTTTCCAAGGGACCAGAGTTCTGATACCAAGGCTTTCTTGACTGGGGCTCACTGAGAGAGGGTAAACAAACCAGGGCCAGGGTTTTCACATGGCACCGACCACACAGTAGGGATCCCTTCTCCATTCTCCTATTTCCTCTCTGAAAAAAAAACCTTACTTCACATGAGCACCAGTCACTGTAAGGATATTCCCAACCCTCTGCCTGTCAAAAAAAAATAAGCTCTGTGAGGTTGGTCTGAGGCCTTACTGCTTCTCCAACCCATTCCCTCCTCAGTTTTCCTTGGCTCATTCTGTCCCAGGCAATACACTTCCTAGCCCAAAATTCAGGCCACAAGAGATCAAGGGAAGGCTAATATTCAGCCAGCATGTTAGGAGCCTCACACCCAGTATTTCATTTGACCTTAACAGCAACCCTGGGAAGTATTTTCTCCCTATCTTATAGAAGAGGAAACTAAAACTCAAGAGAAGCTAAAGCAACTGGCCCAAGGTCACACAGTAAAAAGTGCTGCGAAACTAGGATTTGAATTCATGTCTCTCTGATGCTAAAGAATGATCCCAAATCTTTCATTACACCAAGCCCCCGCCAAGATTACAATGAACCAACCCAGTGTGGTTAAGTGGATCCTTTCCTGGCTACTGACCACAGGGACAGCCCAACACTCACTGCAAGGCAGGACAGTAACCAGGAAAAATAATACCTTGGAGAACTGTACAAGCTACATATCTTAATCACCAGGAAAGTAACAGCTGAACTTCAGCCACCCCTCACTGACTTAAAAGAACTAGAAAAGCCCAACACAGCCCCTCACACAGTTTTCAACTCCAGCTCTAGCCACAAGGCCTTACCTTACACTGCAGCACACTGTGAAGCAGGTCTTCCCCACAAAACTCTGTTTCATCTTCAATAATCATCTTTCTCTATAAGGAGAAGAAAATAGTCAATAATGACCATGTGCAATTGCATTTGGGGGGATGAATGGAGAAACTAGGGTTCTGAGTGAGTAGTGAAGAGGTTTGAGTCCCTGCCAAAGAACATCAATCCCCGAAGGGCGGGAACAAGAAAATCCTAAATCCCTCTGGCTATACTCCAGATGGCTATGAGATGGAGCAGTCCCTTGGGTGCTCTGACTAGAACACCATATGGATACAAGACTCATGAATGCTGAGGCTGAGAAAAGTAAACAGGACGGAGACATTCAAGCTGTCCGTCCCTAGGGCTCGGACGCAGAAGGATGGGGGTTACCCCAAATGACAGCAGCCTGTCCTTTAACCAGTAAGCCTCTTGCTCTGTGATGAGTATGATGGCAGGACACTACGTACTGACCTGGTAGCGTCATAGTAACCAAGGTCTCAAGGATGCCCCACAGGGATGTAGACTCCAACCTCTCATGTCTGAGTGTGGCTACCTCTAAACCAACGGTGCTCAGAGTTGGTGTTCTCAGGTTTTACACTCTTCAAAATCACTGAGGACCCCAAAGAACTTGCTTTTATGTATGTATGTACATACATACTCAAGATTTATTATTAGAAATTAAAATGGAGAAAACTTAAAAATATTCAGTTTAAAAGAACAATGTTAACATAAACAACACATTTTTGTGAAAAATAACTATATTTCCAAAAATAATTTGGTGAGAATAGCACTGTTTTGCAGTTTTGTAAATCTTTTAGTATCTGGCTGAATAGAAGATACCCAGATTCTCCTATCCGTGTTTGCATTCAGTTGGTTGTGATATCATGTCATAGCCTCCGGAAAACCCTTCTGGGCACTTTGTGAGAGAACGAGAGTGAAAAAACATTTCAGTACCATTATGAAAATAACTCTGACCTTGTAGGTCCCCTTTGGAAGTGTCTTAGAGATCCCTGGGGGCCCCTACACTTTAAGAACTGCTCTCTAGACCATACTGATTTAGTAGCTATCTACTTTATTCTTAAAAATTTCCAGAAGGATATTAAACAAATTCCCTCTCTAACACCCTCATTACTTTCTGAGGATAGGTACAGTGTCTCTTCATCTACCTGGAATAGTGCCCAGCAGTGACCAGAATATACACAGATGTATAATAAGGTACTCTAAAAAACATCCATGAGGAAAAAGAAAATTATGCATGTTATGTCGTCTTGCAAGTTAAATGACTAGGAGAAAAAAAACTCTGTCTGCCACATCTCCCAGGGGCATATCTGTAAAGCCCTTGACGCATCCTCTTGACACAGTTTTATTCCTGCCAGAATGGTCAGATTCAAATTTTTCACATGTTGAGCATAAATATATATGTGAAAAGTTAGGAGATAAGTGCCAACAATTTCAGGGTACATTTTCCTGAAATCCTACCTTTCCCACAACCATCCAATCACTCATTTCCTGAGTGTCAGGAATTTCAGTGGTACATTCTGGGAACCATGACACCTGCTCACAGGCACTGGGCTGCAGACAAAAGATACAGGCAAGTTAAGTCAGGTAAGACAGACCTTCAGGGCTATGCCCTAACTCATCAGGGTTTCCTCAAAACAGTCAAGAGGGACTAGATTCTCATAGAATGGTAAGGATCTGGAAAGCTGAGGCCAAAGACAGTGGTCAGACATGCGAATTGAGAGCTAGAATTCTACAGTTTAACGTCTGAAGGCCAGGTCCAAATCTGGTTTGATCCCTAAACTTCCCAAACCTTCAAAGTCTATTTCACTGGTTCTAATATTTTTGATGAATAACTACTATGGACTCTGTGCTCAGAAAGCAGAGTTGAAAGGATGCAAGAGGCAGTGGGGATACAGAGAAGTATATATAGAATATGTGTCTGTGATAAGGTAATTACATCAGGAAGACACAAAGCAGTGAGTCTCACCTCCTGATGCCTTTCAAAGTGTTACGCACAAAAGAAAGAGGATTTCCCTCATGTATTCATTCCAAGATAGGGTAGAAACAGATTTCTAATGCACTGTTTCCTCTTAATTTTTCAATTACTTTCCTTATCAAGCTAAATCAGTGATTTTCAACCTGGCTATATATTAGGATCATCTGCAGTCCTTTTAAAAAGAACTGATGCCTGGGTCCTACCCTCAGAGTATATGATTCTGTTGGTTTGAGGTGGGGACTGCGTGTAAGTACATTTTTAGAAGTCCCCAGATGAGTCTAATGTGCAGCCAGGTCTAAGTTCACTGGGCTAGAGAGACATGGGTTATGAAACCTAAATAGGTGGCTAACCTGCCTGGCAGCTTTACACATTCCCTCCTGAGCAAGTGTGGAGAAGAGACTCACCATTGCAAATTGAAGCAATGTGGTTAACGGTAATATTACATGCTCTGAAAGGCATAAAATGGTATCACAAAGCAAGGTCTCTAGGGCAACCACCATCAACAGGGAAAAAATTTAAAAGAAAAATTACTGAAGGCTTTTGTCAATGAAGCTGGCAGTGAATCACAGCGTCTGTCCTTGGTCAAATCCATCACCTTTAAGCATAAATTTTGGGTGCATGTCTTTAAGTTGTGATTTATAAACTCTTTTTTAAAAAGTTCACATATATTTTGGATACATACCATTTTGGAGAAAAAAATGGAAGTCTAACTATAAGGCTGCCTGCAAAGTGGACTTTGTCCAAAGCGTCCAACCTTACACTCTCCATTCCAGGGCTACAGAAGTCACTGAGTGCGTTCCCTGTAGTGACTGCAGGGATGGAGCAGTCAAGCTCAGACCACCCAGACTCCTCGACCTTAAAGAAGTGGCCACCACCTAATAGTTAATCCAAACTCTTAATCAAAAGATAGGGTATCTTTTGTAAGAGAAAAATTGAATTATATGGTTGATGGTAATCAGGACAGCCTTGGCTCAAAAAGGAATTTCAATAGCCTGTCTCCACTAAAAACAGGGATTTAAGAGCAAATTTTGCATTTCAAGTTTAGCAAAGTTAGTTCTAATTCTGCCCCACTGAGATGATCAGGACTCTTTACTTGGTTTCACACAAATGAGGACACAGAAAGCACGAAATATTTCTGAAGTAAAAACCTAGCACCCAATTACAAATATTTACCCTATTCTACACTGTCTCAGCTGCTATTCTGCTGGTCTCACCTCCTCATGACTACAAGGCAATACAGTAGGACCACCCTCACCCCCCGGAACCCATTAGCTCTGGGCTTGTCAGCTTCTTACTCTGAAGCTGTATTAGGGTTTTATCTTTATGAAGCTGTATACAGGTTCATGGGAGTTTTTCCTGAACTGCAACATCAGAGAGACAAATAAAATATCAATTTTCCAGAGTTCAGAGACACATCTGAAGCTAAATTACAGCAACTACGTAGAAGACATTTGTTTTCTATTTTCTCTAGTTTCAACTCCATAATAATATTTCATCATTATTTTTAGGTGTTTTTATTATACCTACTTCAAATCCTTTGTGGAATAAGATAAGACATAAATAAATGAATAAAAATAAAATCACAACATTATCTGTGCCATGAAAAGGGATAAAGAGTCTCTTTCGGTATTCAGGGTTAAAACAAACTGGTACCCAAGTAGGTAAGCAGACTAAACCTATAATAAAAAAGCCGTAAGGCATAAACCAACGCCTGTTTAGAACCAGGATGTCATAAGCCCATGGAGGTACAAGGACCTTAGAGGGCACCTAATCCAGTCACTCACACAACAGAAGAGTGCGTCCTTGTTCAGCCACTTGAATCCTTTCAGCAGAGGGAACTCTCTCCCTTACGAGGTATCTCAGTCACTAGTAGAAAGCTGTGGAGACAAACTCTGCCTTCCAGCATCTTCTACCCACTGGTCTTAGATAGTCCCACGTGAAGCAACAGGAAACAAATCCACATCCTATCGTTCCCCCCAACCCTAGTCTTGTTTTCTATTCTGGACATCCCCAGAACCTTCCATGTAAGAAACTAGTTCTACTCCACTAAACACCCTGATCATACTGCCTCTGGAGACTTCTAGTTGGTTAATATGACTACTTAAAGACATGCACCCAAAACCACAAGTGGTTCTCCTGTCTCCTCTTCCCCACACCAGTTACCTCTGGCTCATCTCGCCAGTCCACATTCAACTCCTGGTCAAAGCCTTGCAAAGTCAGACCCAAGCCTCTTCGACCTTTCTGATTAGAGGCTTCAACGATGTCCTTCCGACCCTGGCTGTGTTTACCCAATCCTTCACCTTCCTTGAAGCCCATCTTGGCCTGAAAGAGAGAAGTAATGGAGCATTTATATAAGTAAACAGACATTTATTTAGCCCCTATTGTGTGCCAGACATTCTACTAAACCCTAAGAAATATAGGAAAGACTTAAAATTTTTCTTCTAGCCTAACAAAGAAGCATAAACAAATAACTGCAATTTAACTGTGGGCCCAGGGGCTGTCTGTTCTGGAGATGAAAGTCTAGGGCAGCCAGAAGTTGGACCTCACAGTTCTAATTAAAAGTACAAGGGTACCTAACGAGTGTCATTGGACATTTGCACAACTACCTTTCCAGCTAATGTGTCTGAGTGAGTGACAAGCAGATCTACAGCAGATAAAGAGAACTTAATTTAAAATAGAACCACTTCAAGTGGCCACTTCTGCTTTACCTCAGCTAGTCAAACAGCCTTACTAGGCAAGGACAATGACAGCATATAGGGGTCCAAATCAAGAGAGTAACTGAAAAATGGCTTCATGTAAAACTGAGGTGTGGGAGGTACTATAAAATCCTGGACAGAATCATCTTTTTAGTTTTATTTTTTTAAGTATATTTTACTGATTGTTATTACAGTTGTCCCAGTTCATTTTCTCCCCTTTATCCCCACTCTGCCCTGTACCCCCTCACCCTCCAGCATCCCCTCCCTGACCCCTGTCTCAGTTCATGTCCATTGGTTGTCCATATAAGTTCTTTGGCTTCTCCATTTCCTATATTATTTTTAACTTCCCCCCATATATTTTACGCCTACCACTTATGCTTCTTATTCCCTGTGCCTACCCCTCCCTCATTCTCCCCCTCCTCCTCCCCACTGATAATCCTCCATGTGGTCTCTATATCTGTGATTCAGTTCCTGTTCTAGCAGTTTAATTTGTTTTTGTTTTTCGGTTCAGTTGTTGATAGTTGTGAATTTGTTGTCATTTTGTTGTTCTAGTTTTTGATCTTCTTCTTTTTCTAAGTCCCTTTAACATTTCATATAATAAGGGCTTAGTGATGATGAACTCCTTTAACTTTACCTTATCTGGGAAGCGCTTATCTGCCCTTCCATTCTAAATGATAGCTTTGCTGGGGAGAGTAATCTTGGATGTAGGTCCTTGCCTTTCATGATTTTGAATACTTCTTTCCAGCCCCTTTTGCCTGTAAGGTTTCTTTTGACAAATCAGCTGATAGTCTGATGGGAACTCCTTTGTAGGTCACTCTCTCCTTTTCTCTTGTTGTTTTAAGATTCTCTTCTTATCTCTAATCTTGGGTAACTTAATTATGATATGCCTTAGTGTGTTCCTCAGTGGGTCCAATTTTTTGAGACTCTCTGGGCTTCCTGGAAGTCTTCCTTCATTATTTGTTCAAATAAGTTTTCAATGTCTTGCTGTTCCTCTTCTCCTCTGGCAGCCCTATGAGTTGGATGTTGGAACATTTAAAGTTGTCCCAGAGGTTCCTAAGCCTCTCTTGATTTTTCTGAATTCTTGTTTCTTCATTCTGTTCTGGTTGAATGTTTCTTTTTTCTTTCTGCTCCAAATCGTTGATATGAGTCCCGGTTTCCTTCCTTTCACTGTTGGTTCCCTGTGTGTTTTTCTTTATTTCACTTTGCATAGCCTTCACTTTTTCCTTTATTTTGTGACCATACTCAGCCATTTCTGTGAGCATCCCAATTACCAGTGTTTTGAATTCTGCACCTGATAGGCTGGCTATCTCCTCGTCGCTTAGCTCTTTTCTGGAATTTTGATCTGTTCTTTCATTTGGGCCATATTTCTTTGTCTCAGAGCACCTGTTATGTTGTACGGGAGCAAAGCCTTAGGTATCTGCCGGGTGGGGCAACCCTCTCTGCTGCATTGTGGCAGAATCTGTAGGGGAGGGGTCAGCCAGGGAACAATGTCACTTGCTCACTCTGCTCTAGCCCCACTTTCTAATAAACTCTCCTGTGAGACTGGGAGTTTCTCCCACCTTCGGCATCCCCACAGTATTTTACAGCTAAAATGCTGTGTCTTTAGTTTCCTAGTTGGCCAGCCCCTCCTGGCCGGCGGGATCTGCTGCCTTGTTGTGGGTCCTCTCCGCAACACCCCCGCCCCCCACCCCTGCCCGACTGCCCGTTTCTGCCCTTCCTACTGGTCTGGACGAATGTTTCTTTAACTCCTCGGCTGTCAAGAGTTCCATGCAGTTTGCTATTCTGGTAGTTCTGGTTGTTTATTGTTTTTAAATTGGTTGTTATTCCTCTTTTGTTTGTGCAAGGAAGTAAAGCATTTCTACCTATACCTCCCCCTCTTGGTCAGAACCAGACTCATTTTTTTGGAAATGTCACAACTGCCTATAAACTCATACTGAACTCTAGAGTCACTGGGCCCACTTTTACATCCCCAAATTCAGAGACCTGAATCCCAAACTCTATAGATCCTTGTCTAATAAAAGAACTCCTATCCTAAGATCTGATTTCCCCTAGAGGGTGTCTGTATCCCCTCTAGAAGGGACATTATCAGTTCAGGAGCTAGATGGAATTTCTATAGTAGCAATAAATCTTTCCCCAGGTCAGAGGCTAAGTCACAGCCCTCCCCATCTTCCACTTCCCCAAAGTTTATGGCACCCAAACTATAATCCAGACTATGACTTTAGAAATGGCAGTTCTCATTCTTAAATGAATCCAACAGAAAATGAAAGAGTATAATATTCCCGAAGCGAGACGGCAGGCGAACTTGGATTTCTCCAACCTTTGTACATATACTCAAGTTTGATGCAGGTACTAAGCAGGTCTTCCTATTCATCTTCCTTCTTGTGTTATATCAATGGTGTACAGAAGCTGGAAAGAAGAACTGGGTCTTCTTTTGGAAGCAACACAGAGACTATACTACTCCCATTTACTTTAGGCACCTGGGAATGACTGAGATTTTATTCATTTCTTTTGAGATCATTCAGTAGGGCAAAAAATCACAGCATGAATACTCATAATAAGAATTCATTAATCAGAAGACCAAAGGGTGCTACAGCTCTGAAGGGGACAGGAAAAGCAGGCCTAGGCAGCCACTGCCCATAACTTCAGTGTGATTGATACCTCTATCAAGAGTGGGGCCACACTCTGCTAAATTTCAGTAGCGGAAAAACTGATGCAGTAGCATTTCTTCTTTTCATACCAATACAAATTCCCTTTTCTCCTTTTGCTGGTAGAGTTTTAGAAACCCAGCCCAAGCACAGACATACCATAAGCTTTTGGGAGACGCTGTTATACATCGAATAACGAGAGGAAGTTCCCTCCACAAGAGAGTCTGCTTTGAAAGCATCATTAAAAGAGTCAGAGCTGCGCTGCTTCCCTTCGGTGTCACTGTCAGACCCACTGAGGCTTGTGGTAGATACTAGAAAAGAAAAAATGAAAATATTTAGGTGTTTATAGTACAAAACAGCCCCTAAAAGCCCAATTTCATTTACTCAACTAGTGTTTAGTATACGCACTGTACACATAAAGTTCATTAAATGACCCAGGGTCAAATGTATTCTCTCCCTCTTACTGACTGTGTAATCTTGGACAAGACACTAAAAGTTTTTAATGGTACCTGACATACAATGGGGACTCAAAAATATCAATTTTTCTTTTCTCATCCTTTCAGTTTCTTCCCCTGCAGAGTAGGATGGCAACACCTTCCTCACAGGGTTGTTTGAAGATGAAATGAAATAATACATTTAAAGGCCATTGCTAAATATAAAATGTATTTATTGAAGATATCATTGTCAGACTAGCAGTTTCTGATTGTTTAATCTCCTGGTTTCATTTTCATGGTCCTTCAAATGTATAGTTAACAGGGTGGGTCTATAGCATAGCCCCAGAGAAGAGCTGGCTCACAGGGGGAGGCCTGGGGAAAGGGCAAGGGAGAGAAGAAGGGGGAGGGGAATGAAGAAGGAAGGAAGAAGAGACGGAAGAGGAGGAAAGAGATGAAGGCCAGGGAAAAGGGAGACAGATGCTTAGGCAGCAGCACCAGCTAAGGCGGAGAGTACAGGAGCTGCTAGAAGGAGCTGGTGGCCTGAGTGAGCTAAGCCATTATCTTCATTGCCAACAACATTGTTGCCAAAGGACCCCAAATAAGACCTGCCTTAGCAGCTGCCAGAAGAGGTGGGTTATGTATCTTCTGGACAAAAGCGGGATGATCCAGTCTAGACATTTAGTGTGACTGGCTCCTTCCCTCTCTTTTGTAGATAAATGAGTCTCTTAATTTGAAAGCTATTTCAACCCAATGTAATTTTACTCAGATAATTTCTCAGACAAACCCACCCCAATTTGGAAACAGACTATATCTCAAAAATTTGCTTAAATTTCTGCATATTCCCATTTAAAATGGTATAAATTACACGCAAGGAGAAATGCAGAACAGAAAAACTGCAAGCAAGGAGAAATGCAGAACAAGAAAATGGTAAGCAAGGAGAAATGCAGAACAGGAAATGAGGGTGGTGGTGTACAATCTGATCCCAATGAGAGAGATATATCATTAATGTTATTGTGCTTATTTAAAAATAAAATAAATTTTTTTCAACTTACATGTATTGTTCTTTCAAACATCTATTAGTTGTAAGGATATAAACGCTTATTATTTAGACTTAAATACTTAATAAAGGGAACTGTTAGGTATTTCTTTTGGCCTACAGGCACGGTGAAAAAAATTAGGGTTGTATTATGGGTCCAAAACCTGAGTATATTTGGGAACCTCTGCTCTATGTATTGGAATGACTAGATCACCCAGACACGTCAAATGAGAAGAGCGAGACCATACACATGAACATGGCATCCTAACTCCTGTGTACTGATCCATCCATTTCTCTACGAGAACACAAACTTGCAAAGGGCTCACACCCAAGAGCAGCGAAGCCTTCCCCAGCACCCCAGGCCTGACTGTCCCTTCCACTGGGCTCCAGCAGCACCAGTGTTCACACCATCAGCATAGCACTGAGAGCCAGTCCTGAAGATTAGACAACTTTCTATCTCCCACAGCTGGTCTGAGGCTTACTATTTAACAGAAATTAGGCGTTCACTGTAGTGAATTTAAGGGATTCTCATCCAGTTGCCATCTTTGCTAAGCACCTACTAAATGTACAGCTCCTGAAGATATTTGCTCGTACAACACCTCATACAAGTAGTGCAAAACATTCAGCCTTCAGAAGCATAAGGACACATGTCATTCCATTTGTTCAAACCCAGAACACACAACACCAAGAGGGAACCCTAATGTAAACTATGTGCTCTGGGTGATAATGATGTGTCAATGTAGGTTCATCAGTTGTAACAAATGTTCCACTCTGGTGAAGTATGTTGATAGTGGGGGAGGATATGCATGTGTAGGGGCAAGGGGTACAGGAGATACCTTTGTACTTTCTTCTCGATTTTGCTGTGAACCTTAAACTACTCTAAAAAAGAAATGAGGTATTTAAAAAAAATTTAAAGGTGAAACACCAACAAAAAATTTAAGCATGAGGATGGAATACCTATATCCTGAGAGAGAGCTGGGTCCTACTTAGACTGTATTATTTATTATAGATATTGTTTAATAGATCAGACAACAACTTTGGTTCAAGACCTGTTCTATAAAAAGTCTACGCTATATATACAATGAGGTACTATCCAAAATAACAATCCTACCCTAAAAGAGCTTAAAAATCTAATAGCTAAGATAAATAGACTTTTTAAAAAGATATAACATTTTGCAAAAGAAAAGGTGAATATGTGTGAAAAAATCAGAATAAACTTAAAAACCAAATTCCTAGCTCCTAAGCAGTTAGCAAGGAGGAATTCTGGTTGAGAACACTGTGTACCAGAGGTACCAAACCTGCCCCTTCCCCTTAAGGTGGCTATCCAGTTCCCTTAATAAGGAGCCAACTTGTTTACCTGGACCAATACAGCACACATCACAGAGTGCCAGAGTGCCACTCAGAAGGAAAGACCCAGAAAATTAACAATGAGTAACCATGGAAACTGAGAAGTGAAGTGATATTTATTTTGTTTCACACTTTTCTGCTTTTCTATGGGAGAAATAAGAATATATTAGTTTGAAAATTAGGGTAAAAAATATAAAGCTATTGAGAAAGTACCATTTCAAGCCTTGGGAAGAGTCTGGTTCCTTTCCAGAGGAATCTTCAGAGGACAGCAGATCTGAGGGAAAAGACTTCCTGAACCACTAAAGACTAAGCCTGGGCCTTTCAACTATTACCTCCCACGAGGAGGAGAGGGAGATGTTCTGCACGCTAAAGAACCACCCTTCCAAAGGTGCAGATTCTCTTCACTCAGTTGCTTACATGCCTTCAACCTGTACTGCTTAGTGCAGAAGAGGTGGTGCCAAGAATGTGGGCAGCTCCCTGCTCAGGCCCTAAAGCTTCCTTCTGGGTAGCCCAGGGATCCTCGATTCTGACTAACCAGAAGCTATAATGTTAAATCTATTATTATTCCTTTCACCAGCTATCTGGGGACTCATAGGTCTATCTATGGAAAGGTTAGGAAAACCTGGTGTCCTCAAAGGAGAATATGCATTTGGTCCAGCCCTACGGAGTTGCCAGGATGTTAGGTTTTCTTGGAGACCCATTAATGGGCATCCATCATTATTCATGAATATCATTCCTGAGAATGCACGGTTTCTGCCACCCTCAGATCTCAGAGAGCAATCATTTGTTTTCTTTGTCTTCCTAACATTTTTGGACCAAAGTGACAGAAAGAACCACATTCGGGTGGAAGGTTCATTAGGCAAATCAGTGATGACTCTGGTACAAAGATCTTTCCACTCCATTCTTCTTCCCCAGGTGTCACCTAATGTACAGTTGACCTGTCCAGGTTCTGAGAGTGAGGCTGATGGAAGCTGAAATACCATCTGACTAGACATTTCTTTGTGAGATCAAGAAACGTAATAGATAAACAGATAAACCTTATTTCTCTCTTATTTCATGTGGTATTTTAAAGCCAGTTCTTAGCCTAACATGATTTAAGACAAAGTTCCACAGGCTTTCATGGCCACTCCTCATTTTTACCCCTGGGTCTTTGGGGCCATTGTTTTCAGATAAAAAGGAGACAACTATCGTGGTTGCAGCAGAAACTGAAGAGGAGGTTTAGCCTCCCAAGACTGATAAAAATATAGCGAACACTGAACAGAAACTCTTTTAATGAGGATATAAATTAAGGGGAGTAATAAGGTCAGTCTATTAAAATCATTAGTTTCATTAAGAACTTGCCGAGGCTGGGTGGCATTCCCATTTACCTCCCTAGGAGATCCCCTTCTAAAACCTACCAGAGAACCCAACACATTATTTAGAGTTTTCATTTAAGGTTTCCTCTCTACCTGAAGGAGATCCTTACTCTTAAGTCATTTTATAGAAGAAAGATTAGCTTTATAGAAGAATCAGAGGTTTCTCAGCTACTGGCAAACTTTTTTCACATTTCAAGAAGCAGTAGGGCAAGCGTGCCAAGATTAGAAATAACAGTGACAACACACAAGTAGGGGCAAATCCAACCACTAGTGGCCAAGGTGAGCAGCACAAAGATATAGAAGAATAAACTATGGACTTTAATAAACATCCCATCATGTCTAAAAATTGCTATGGAATATACTCACTCCTGTTTAAAGACTCAATTTCTCCGTCATGGCAGACAAATGGTAACTCGTTAGAGCAACTTAAACAGATACCGATAAAGGAAGTTTTTGATTAAGGTCATGAATCTGGACTGACAGGAAAGCAATGGTGTTTCAGGGAAAATAGCCTATTTACGGAAGAATTAAACCTGGTAGGGCGAAGGCACTTTCAGTCCAATGGCAGTGAGGGACCCTGGCACCTTCCGAAGCAACACACTGTGGGAGAGCCTGAAGCTCAGACTGGATGCACTGCTAAGGAGAAAAGGAAATTGTCTTGGGGTCTATACCATAGTTTCCCTGTGAGAAACAACCAAAAAGAACAAAGTAAAAAATGACCTCCATCTGTCTCTCCTTACTTCAAAAGGTTGTTATTTAATAGCAAATTTCCAAGAGTTTACTTAGGCTTGAAAATGCCTTCAAACTCCTCTTATAATACTCCAAAAAAATTTTTTTTCACATGATGCTACAGTGGCCATAAAAACAACATCCCTTTTTCTTCTTTACTCTGGTCAGATGTCAGTTTCTAACCTGGCAATACAGCCACTTTGTCAATAATGTAAAACAAACAAATTGATTAAACTAAGAAGATCTATTAATGAGTCATCACGTTGATCTAGCGGAAGCACAAACAAGGCCCAGACAGACAGAAATAGTAACCACTGCTTTTTTTTGCTTTTCTAATTGTGCTCTTTAAAGAGCATTTTTTCAATCATCCTTTTGAACAGTATGTCCAGGTAGAATTGGTTGGAACAAAAGGAAACACACATGCTTTAAAGCTATGACTTGAATGGATATGCACAACTGTTTCTGATGAGACAGTAAACTACCAGGGCACACCGTCTAGGGGATGCCTTGGGGGAGCCCATACAGAACAGAAATGACATAAATGCTTATAAGTACTTAATGAAATGACCTTCTGTAGGCTGGAATAGGGATAGGCAAAATGAAAGAGGAGAAGCATTTTAAGTTTCTTGGAAAAGATACTACTGTTGCCTTCTATCAATTTTATTCCGTAAATATTTACTTAACATTTACTCCATGCCAGGCATAGGGCTGAGGGGCACGGGAGGCACAGGGAGCAATCTTGCTGATGAAGACATCAGACTCTAGCCCTCAGAGTTTTTGTGTCAATGTGGCGCTGCCCCTTACTAAAGTAAGTTGGCCCAGGGAAATCTAGCAATGTTTGCTTGCCTCTGCCTCCTGCCACATTTTCTGCAAATGAAAGGGACCAATGGCCTATTGCCAGAAGCATACAACGTACCGGCCACCTCCAGATTTCCATTCTGTACACACGACAGCGATAGTCAATCCTGAGTCATACGGTGCTACTTACAGAAAAGGTTAAAGCTCTTTGGTACAATCAAAGGGAGTCTATGAGGGGGAGGGAAATAATCTCAATTCAAAGTCACATTTTTGAAAGCTTGAAATTTAAATCAGACTGGTTCCCTTGAAAGATCCTTAACCATATACAGTTACCTTCTACCCAGAAGCTGTCCTCTCCTTACTTCGAAGAGGTGTTACTTGAGAGCAAATGTTCCCCAAGAACCACTTAGAACTAGATATTGCCGCCACCTGAGTGTCACTGATTCACCCACATATGCTCTCCCTTTTTTCCTTGTAGGACTCTCTCTCCTAAAACCCCAGAGCCCTACCCAGGGAGGCCCTCTACCTTCACCAAGCTGCTCAACTCCCAGTTCAGAACCAAAACTCCCTTTCCTCAATAGTCCCTAGAACAAGTGCACCCAATATGTTTTTTACCTTCCCATTTAGTAACCTCAGTTACATATAGCTCCTCTCACCTACCCTAAAATTCACCTGTGACAACTTTCAAGGCACAGACATCTCCACCAAACAAGTTTATAATAGAGTCTCTTATCCTGCCAGGACCACAGCCACGTGAAATGCTTCAGTAGCTGTAACACCTGTCAAGCTTCTTCTCTCTGGACCAGCTTCTCAGTACAGCTAAAGAGTAACTGCCCTTCAATTAGCCCACCACTCAGGCATAAACTGTATTTTCTACCACCCTCAAAGGATGCTTCACACCCTTACAGTTACCAATCTGTTACGAAATTTCATTCTAATTTACCAATGACCTGGCAGATGATCCAAAATGCACAGACAGCTGGTTAAATAGTATCTCACAAAAGGTCATGTCACCTAGCACCTGGGGATGCGAAACAGGATCTTTGAAGATGTAATCAAGTTAAATGAGGTCATAATATATTAGGGTGGGTCCTAATCCAACGATTGATGTCCTTACAGGAAGTGGGAAATTTGAACACAGGCACACACACAGAGGCAGAGACTAGAGTTATGCTGCTATAAGCCAAGGAATAGCAAGTACTGCTGGCAACCACCAGAAGCTAGAAGAGGGAAAAATGCATCCTTCCCAAAAGCCTTAGGAGGGAGTCTGGCCTTGTTGGCACCTTGATTTCAGACTTCTGTCCTCCAGAACTGTGAAGAACAAATTTCTGCTGTTTTAAGCCACCCAGTTCGTAATTTGCTACAGCAGTCACAGGAAATTAATACAACTAGGAAGTTAAGATAAATGTAAATGGAACTACTATTAATTGCTTGGTACTTGGGGCAAGCTCCAAGACACTTCACAATTTCTCACCGAGAGCATCTGTGGAAACTGAATATCCATAACCCTAAAAAAGAGGCAAAGCAAAATGCTACTTTCAACCAGGTCAGCAAAATCCTTTGAGCTTAATGTAAACAGCAAATACAAGTATGTTCTAATTCCTGCTGAGGGAACTGAGAAAATAATGCAAAAACCTAAGGGGAATTAGGCCAGATCACTGCAGTAGAGTCTCAGGATCATTAACAACTATTAAGAGCACAGGACACTCAATGCTCACTACTACAGACAAACCTCATTTTATTGCACTTTACAGATGTTGCGTTTTGTACAAATTGAAGGCAAGACCCTCCACCAGCAAAATGATTACAATTCACTTTATTGCAGTGGTCTGGAACCAAACTCACAGTATCTCCAAGGTATGCCTGTACTTCCACTTGGTTTATGGCAGCAAAAGAGTGCCACCTACTGAAGGACCAGCAACAAAACTAAAGCACTTCTGTAACAATTCCAATTTTTATTAAAACAAGTCCCCCACTCCTATTAAGGAGAATGGCAAAAAAGGGAAGAGAGGGGAGAGAGTCTACCGCCAACATATCTGCAGAATTTGCCTAATTTTCCTCAAGGAGCAGTGAACTGTGTGCTGCCCAATTCAGGCTCCAAGGATTCAAATAACCAGGTGATCAGTGGCCTCAGATCACACAGGCAGGCATACCTTTTGCTGCATGATTGACAGAGGAGGGAGGTTCATCATCAGATGTAGAGCTGAGATTCAGGGCAAGCTCTGCAACTCTTTTCTTCTGTTTCTTGATAGGGGCAGTGCATTCCGGATCATTTCTCCTCTTCATTGTTACTGCAACCATAAATCCAGACAATTGGCTGCTCATGTTAGAGTCACTAGGATCAGGGCAGGGATTCTAAAGTACAAACCAAAAATGGGATGGGATTTGGCAACTCCAAAAACTTTCAGTGCCAGCACTTGAATAGCCTCTTCCTCAAAGAGGTCCAATAAGCATGCTAGCCAAGCTCTGATTTTCAAAAATAGCTGTTTAGTTTCAATGGAAAATGTGGTACTCACAGAGAGGCCTCTGGGCCACTGGTGTCAGATACCAAAAAGCCATGGATCAACTCCACACACCACTAGAGGAAAAGCCTTGGAAACTTGCTATTCTATAGTTTTAATGCAACACTGGTCATGTGTAACAACAACGTACACTGGAAATTTATTATGAAACCTGATGAGTATTACCAATATTTCCAAGGTTAAGGGAACATCCCAAAATGATTGTTCCATCACTGTTATTATTTTACCAAGACAATTATTACATAATATGATACAAAAACTGGCTTTTGGTTTACTTCAGGATATTTGAAAACATGAAAAAATTGGGGAAGTTTTTCACCAAAGTAAGGAATGGAAGCAGTGACTGACTTATGACTGAGGAAATAAAAGAGTGGGATAGTTATTGGAACTGGAGGTAGCCACAGGATAGGACTCAAGTACAAAAGCAGTAATTTTGAGAACAGGAAACCACCTCCACGAAGAAAAAAAAAAAAGAATAAAAACAGGCAGGCACCATGCCACCGTCATCTACGCCCATAGGTAGGTACATGAGAGGTAAGTATGAGGGAAAATAATGAGATGGAACAAAGAGATTATAAAGACCCTGAAATCTTAAGAAATTATCAAGTTAAAGAGCAAGCAAGAGTAGTAGTGAATACAGTGTGGTTTATACACAACTGATTGGCTGTAAGAGGGCTCAAAACTTAGCAGCAAACAGGTGGGTGGCCAGCTGGGCTGCAATCCTTGGGGAAGGGGAACTGCAGGGGCAAAAGAACATGCCTATGTTATGGTATGGGTAAGAACAGCAAGGCAGCAGTAAAATCCAAAGATCCCACTGATCCCCTAAACCTCACAAAACCCTCAATCACGTTTCACTTCCCTCCGCTCGAAGATGAGAGTCAACCCAATGCATTATCTCATCCTTCCTAAGGAGGCACAGGCAGGGGCTATCCTGGGGCCGTAGGAAGAACGGAAGACACTTAACAAACAGAAACCAAGACCAAGCTGAGCCACATTTCACTTTAAATCCACCTTAAATGCCCCCCCACCCCAAGAGGTCCCTAACAAAAGCAAAAGGTCTCTTTGGTTCTTAGCGGCCCTGGGGGAAGCTGGAAGCAGGGGAAACTCAATGTGGACAGTGTTGGGGTGGGTGCAAGAAAAGGTGAGGAAACAGTTGTGTGAAAGGCAGGAGATGCTGGAGCTCCTCTCCAAACCACCTTAGATTAGAGCCTTCCAAATCATCTAATCCAACCCTCTCATTTTTCCACTGGAAAAAAACTGAGGCCCGAGAGGGTAAGGCCTTACGGGTAACTAGCACCCAGCTCAAGTGACCTACACAGGCCCAAATGTGCTCTGGCAGGGAACTTCTAAGTAGAAGGCATGGCTCTAACCGCTGCTTCCCCAAGGAAGGGCTTCATAATCCCCTCTCCAGTCTTCTCTCCCTAGGCCTCCGTTTCGCACTGCCACCCCTATCCACAGAGGGAAAAAATGGGCTCCCATCTCCCCGGACCAATCTTCTCATTCGAAGGTAACGTGAGTGTGTGAATGTGTGCGCAGAGACGAAGTCAGCGGCAGCTCTGGCTCCCGGGAGCTGGAGGAGCGGGGTTGGGGGAAGGGAGGAGGGAAGAGAGCGAGGAGGCGGTGAGGGTCAAGACCGCGCGCAGGTTGTGGGGGCGAGGCGGCGGTGGAGAGGAGGATGCTGAGCCCGCGCGCCCGCCCGCTCGCTCCCCCCCGGGCTGCGCGTCGGCACTCACACTGAGGGGAGAGGGCAAGCTGCCAGGGCGGAGAGGGGGGGTGGTCAGGCCACCAATGCCGCCGCCGCCACCGGGCCTGGCCCTGCTGCTGCCAGAGCCGCCGGCTCCTCCCTCACTTTCGTTTCCCAAGCCAGTCCGGGGCCGCCGGCCGCGCTGTCGCGCTCAGGTCCCGCCCTACGGGAAGCGCAGCTTGATGACGTCACGAGATAGTCGCTCCGTACGCCCGCCTGGGTCCTGGCCCTCAGGGAAGACCTCTAGGGTTTCGGCCCGCCCCACCCCCAACTGGGGCGGTCCAAGGCGCCTGCGCGGAAGAGCCAGCCGGGAAAGAATACAAAAGCAAAAGTAACTTAGTATCTTCCCCTCCGGCTCTGGGGACGAAAGATAAAAATTAAAAGAGCCAGGTACCGTCACTTCACCTCGTCTCACTTAATCTCATTGTATTCACTTTACAGATTAAGATCAAATTTAAAGAGGTAGGTAAACTGGTTGAGGGCAGAAACCCAGTCTTCGTGGTCACTGATGTATCCCCAACATCCACCACATAGTACATCCTCAAAAGATGTTGAACGAGTGTCGGAAAAATAGGAATACTGTCTTTGGCAACTTACCATATGGACACAGATGGCTTCCTATCCCAAACCTCTCTTCCAAGTTTCAGGCCACTGTGGCCGTATGTCTGCAAGACATCCTCAGTCTCTCACACCCAAAATGCAAATCTTACCTTCTGTTCCCCCATAGGCCTACCCTCTTTCCAGTGAATGGCACCATCATTCATTCCGTTGGTCCAAGCAGAAATCTGAGGAAGATCCATCTCCCTCATTTTCCAGTCTCCAATATCTACTTAATTGAATTTATCTCCTAACCACTCAAATCCCACCCCATTCTTCTCCCACCCCATTGCCACTACCTTCTCTCACTTGGATTTCTCCAATAATTTTCAACTCACTGTGCCTGTCTCCAGTCACGATCCCTCTAATGCAGTGATTTTCAACTAATGTGCTGCAAGAATTTTTAAAACATGCAGTAGCTGACTAGTCAGGGGCACCAACCCCTTTTCCCTTAGAATGTCAAATAAAAGCATGACAACCGCCAACCCATCATTAGCCATCTGGTGTGAATGAATCAAAATTATACCTATTTTTTTGTCAGATCGGCAAAAAATATAGAAAATACATTTTTTTGGTGTGCCGAAGAATTTTAGTTATTAGTTTATGTATGCCGTGAAATAAAAATGGTTGACAATCTCTGCTCTAGTGCATTCTCTATAAAACCATGATTTAAAAATTTTATTAATTCTGACCCTGCCACAATCTGTCAATAATTAAAACCCATCAATGGCTTCCTGTTTCTCTTAGGATGAAGCTAATGTCGTTAAGATGGCTACAAAAACCTCTAATCTAACCCCTTTTGCAGTAGTGCTTTGTGCTACTTGTCCCTTCCTTCTCCCTATCCTGGTTTTCTCTGTTTCTCAACCAAGCCATGTCTATTAAGGGTTCATTCCACTACCTGGATGACTCCTTCCCCCTCTTTGCTTAGCCAATGTCTACTTAGCAGTTTAGTGTCCTTATGTGTGGAAATCTTTTCTGATCCCACAGGTCTGGATTGTGAGTCCCATCTCTGAGCACTCCATCGTTTCTCAATCGAAGCACTTACCACAGTAGTGTGTAATGACCTGTTGACTCATCTGCCTCCCCGACTCAGTTGGAAACTGGGTAGAAGAAAGGTTATGTCTCTGTGTCTGCATTAAATCTTTAGCACAGTGGCTGGTAGTTGGTGGTCGATAGACATTTACTGAACCTGTGGAAGTACGGAATATGAATGAATATTAAGTCATGTGCCCAAGGTCACACAGCTAGAAAGCAGCAAATGAGCGTTTAAAACCAGGTCCCTTCGGTTCTAAAGCTGAATGTTGTTCAGCTGGGGTTTTTCACATGTGTTGTTCCTTGGACACCTTTGGTAGTCTTATAAAGTTTATGGGGCCATTCTTAAAATAACAATTTGAAGAACAATTATATTGAAATACAATTAATATATCTAACAAAGTGTGTGGTTTGTTTTTAATTTTAATGTAAAGCATTAAATAATTAGGGAATATATTTAAAATATAGGAAGTTAAAGTTTATTTTTAATGTATATGAGTGAATCCAATGCATAGTACAGTAACAACCAGATAAATACATATGAGAAAGGTGAACTTTAATTCCTATCTTACACCATATGTAAAATTAAGTCAAAATGGATCAATCCTAAAAATAAGAGCTAAAATAATAAAGCTTATAAAAGAAAACAAAGATGTCTGTGGTTAACAAGATAGACATGTGTATTGTGTATTTGAAAGTTTCTAAGAGAATAGATCTAAAAGTCCTCATTACAAGAAAAAAATTTATAACTATATGAGACGATGAATGTTAACTAAACTTATTGTTAATCATTTCCCAATATATACATATATCAAATCATCACGTTGTACACCTTAAACTAATGTAATGTCATATGTCAATTATATCTCTATAAAACAGGAGAAAAGTGAACATTGGAGAATATCTTTGTAGACTTGAAATGGATGAAGATTTTATACACAAAACCCAGATAGCATTAGTCAAAAGAAAAAAAATTAACATAGACTTCATCAAAATAAAAGGTATCTGCTCATCAAAAGACACCATTAAGAAATTAAATAGGCAAACCAGAGCCTGAGATAAAAAACGTTCACAATACATACACCTGACAATTTACCTATCCCCCAAAATATCTAATGCTCAATAATAAAAAGAAAAACAGAAGATCCTAATTCCTGTCAAAATGGAGAACACACATTCCATCCCATTTCTCCCACTGAATGCAATTTAAAACCCAGACAGGACGTATGGAACACCTACAATGAGGATTCTGAAAAGTAATTGGTAACAGGATTGTTGGGGAATGAAACCGGAAATCAAAGAATCACCAAATCAGGGGTGAGTTTCCCAAATTGTCCACCCCTGGTATATCCCAGCCCAGACTGAAAGGCAGTGTGAAACTGGAAACTGTGCTACAGGTACAGATAGGAAGCTCTGAGAGAAGCCTTCTGTTTGTCATTCCAGAAGCAAGAAGGAGGACTTCAGCAATCGGAGACAGTGGGGGAAACCCCACGGTTTTTCTTTCATTTTATTTCTCTGATTCACTTTCACCCCAGTTTTTAGGCAATCACAAGGTAACAGTGGTAGCAAATTCCACACTCCATTATAACCGCAACCCGCAGAAGGTAGGGAGGAATCTGTGGCCTGACCTAACTGGGTCAGTTCCCTGTTCAAACAAGTAAACAAACAAATAAACAAAACCCACACAAATTAGTTCTCCGCAGGATTTAATCAAGACCCAGAGTCACAAAACGTTATATTCAAAGTGTCCAAGATAAAATCTAAAATTACTCAATATACAAAGAACTGGGAAATGTTCAGTGGGTTTTTTTTCAATATTGTATTAGTTTCAAGTGTACAACATAGTGGTTAGACACTTATATACTTTACAAAGTGATCCCCCAATAAGTCTGCTACTCACCTGACACCATATATAGTTATTATAATATTATTGACTATATTCCCTAAACTGTACTTTACACCCCAGGGACTGTTTTGTAACTACCAATTTATACTTCTTAATTCCTTTTTTAAGGTAAAAGAAAATCAACAGATTCTAACCTTGTGAGGACACATATGTTGGAGTTATCAGGTACAGGGTTATTTTTGTTTGTTTTTATTAAGACAATCTTTTTAGCCCTGGCTGGTGTGCCTCAATGGATTGAGCGCCGACCTGTAAACTGAAGGGTTGCCAGTTCAGTTCCCGATCAGGGCGCATACCTGGGTTGCAGGCCAGGTCCCTGGTGGGGGGACACGTGAGAGACCACCAGACATTGATCTTTCTCTCCATCTTCCTCTCTGTCCCTTCCCCTTTCTCTAAAAATAAGTAAATAAAAAATCCTAAAAAGAAAAAAAAAAGAAAATCTTTTTAGAGCAGTTTAAGATTCACAACAAAATTGAGGGGATGGTACAGAGATTTCCCATATATACTCTCTGCCCTCACATATGCACAGCCTCACCCATTATCAACAGCCCCATCAAAATGGTACATATATTACAACTGATGAACCTACACTGACATATCACTATCACCCAAAGTCCATAGTTTACATTACAGTTCATGCTTGTACATGTAATGTGTTTGGATAAGTGTATAATGATATGTATCCATCATTGTAGTTACATACAGAGAATTTTCACTGCCCTAAAAATTCTCTGTGCTCTGCCCATTTGTCCCTCCCCACTCCGAACCCCTGGAAACTACTGATCTTTTTACTGTCTCCACAGTTATGTCTTTTCCTGTATGTCATACATTTGCAATCATGCAATAGGTAGCCTTTTCAGGTTGGCTTCTTTCAGTTAGAAATGTGTATTTAAGGCTCCTCCATGTCTTTTTATGGCTTGATAGCTCATTTACTTTTAGCACTGAATAATATTCTGTTGTCGGAATGTACCATAGCTTCTTTATCCATTCACCTACTGAAGGATATTTTAGTTGTTTCCAAGTATAGCAAATAAAGTTGCTATTGGCCCTGGCCAGGTAGTTCAGTTGGTTAGAGTGTCCTCTGGATATGCCAAGGTTGCTGGTTCAGTCCCCCATCAGGGCACATACAACAATCAACCAATGAATGCATAAAGAAGTAGAACAACAAATTGATGTTCTCTATCTCTAATCAATCAATTTTTTTAAAAAACCCATCTATAGTCAGGTTTTGCATGGACATGTTTTCAACTCTTTGGAGTAAATACCGAGGAGCGCAATTGCTGGACTGTATGGTAAGACTATGTTTTGTTTTATAAGAAACTGCCAAACTATTTTCCAAAGTGGCTGTACCATTTTGCGTTCCCACCAGCAACACCTGAGAGTTCCTGTTGTTTCACATCCTCGATGAGCACTTAATGTTGTCATTAGTCTGGATTTTGGCCATTCTAAAAAGTATGTAGTGGTATCTCATTGTCATTTTAATTTGCATTTCCCTGATGACATATGATATGAAGTATATTTTCATCTTTGGTGAGGTGTCTGTTAAGTTCTTTGGCCCATTTTTAATTGGATTGTTTGATATTTCATTGTTAAGTTCTAAGAGCTCTTTATATATTTTGGTTAAGTCATTTATAATGCATCTTTTGCACATATTTTCTCCCATTCTTTGACTTGTCTTCTTACTCCCTTGACATTGTCTTGCACAGAGCACAAGTTTTTACTTTAAATGATGTCTAGCATATAAATTATTTCTTTCATGGATCATACCTTTAGTGTTCTACCTAAAAAGTCATCACCATACCCAAGGTCATCTAGGTTTTCTCCTCTGCTCTCTTCTAGGAGTTTTATAGTTTTGTCTTTTACATTTAGGTCTGTTACCCATTTTTGTGAAGGGTGAGTTAATTTTTGTGACAGGTTGTGTCTAGACTAATTTTTTGAATGTGGGTGTCCAGTTATTTCAGCGCCATTTGTTGAAAAGACTATCTTTGTTCAATTGTATTGCCTTTGCTCCTCTGTCAATGATCAGTTGACTACCCTGGCCAGGTGGCTCTATTGGAGCATTGTCCCGTGCACCAAAGGGTTGTGAGTTCAGTCCCTGGTCAGGGCACATACAGGAGGCTACAGATCAATGTTCCTCTCTCACATTGATGTTTATCTTTCACACTGATGTTTCTCTTCCTTTCTCTAAAAATCAATAAAAGTATCCTGGGGAGAGGATTAAAAAATAGATCAGTTGACTGTATTTATGAGAGTCTATTCCTGAGCTCTCTGTTCTCTTCTGTTGATCTATTCGTCTGTTCCTTTGCCAATACCACAATGTCTTTATCACTATAGCTTAATAGTAAATCTTGAAGTTGGGTAGTGTCAGTCCTCCAACTTTGTTCTTCTTCAATAATATGCTGGTTATTCTGGGTCCTTTGCATCTCCATATCAACTTCAGAATCACTTTGTCTATATCCACAAAATAACTTGCTGAGATGTTGATTAGGATTGCATTAAATCTGTAAAAGAATTTGAGAAGGCCTGACATATTGACAATATTGAGTCTTCCTATCCATGAATATGGACGTTCTCTCCATTTATTTCTTTTATCTTCAGTTTAACTCATCAGAGTTTTGTAGTCTTCCTTATGCAGATCTTATACACATTTTTTTATATTGATACCTGAATATTGCATTTTTGTGGGTACTAATGTAAATAGTATTGTTTTTTATTTCAAACTCCACTTGTTCACTGCTGGTGTGATTGACCTTTACATATTAACCTCATATCCTACAAGAGACAAATGTTTTTTTTTTTTAATATTTTATTTATTTATTTTTAGAAAGTGGAGAAGGGAGGCAGAGAAATATCAATTGGTTGTCTCTCACACACCCTCAACTGGGAACCTAGCCTGCAACCCAAGCATGTGCCCTGGCCAGGAATCAAACCACGTCTTTCAGTTTGCAGTCCGGAACTCAATCCACTGAGCTACACCAGCCAGGGCAAGAGACAAATGTTTTGATGACAGCAAATATACAACAAAAATAAGGACAAAATCAAATATCTCAATTTGTAAACAGACAAAAGACTTGAATAGGCATTTCCCCAAAGAAGATATACAAATTTCCAACAGCATAAGAATGTATACTCAACATCACAAATCATTAGAGAAATGTTAATCCAAAGATAACATTTCCACTGGTATCCATAAGATATCACCTTATACCTGTTAGGATGGCCACTAAAAAAAAAAATAGAAAAAGAAAATAAGAAGTGTTGATGAGGATGTGGAGAAATTGGAACACAGAATTACCTTATGATGTAGCAATTTCACTTCTGGGTATATATTCAATATATCAAAAGCAGGATTTCAAAGAGATATTTGTACACCATGTTAAATGTAGCATTATTCACAATAGCCAAGAGGTACAAGCAACCCAAGTGTCCATCAATGGATGAATGTATAAAATATATACGTATATACATATACATACATTCTTCCTTCAAAAAGGAAGAACTCCTATCACATGGTATAACAAGGATGAACCTTCAGGACATTATGCTAAGTGAAATAAGCCAGTCATAAAAAGAAAAATACTGTCTCATTACACTCATATGAGGTATCTATAGTAGTAAAAATCATAGAAACAGGAAGTAGAATTATATTTGGACTGAATACAAGGACTGAAAGGAGGGGGAAATGGGAACTTATTGTTCAATAGTCATAGAGTTTCAGTTTTGTAAGATAAGAGTGCCTGCCTTGGCCAGGTAGTTCAGTTGGTTAGAGAGCCATTCCATATGCCAAGGCTGAGGGTTCATAAGTAGATAAGCAAATACAGTCTGTCTGTTTGTCTCTCTCTCTCTCCCCAACCCTCTCTAAAATCAATTTAAAAAGAGATGAAAAGTTTCTAAAGATATGTTACACAACAATATAAGCATAGCTAACACTACTAACACTTTAAAAGGGTTAAGATGGTAAGTTTTATGTTATCTGGGTTTTTTTTTTAACCACAACTGAAAAAAAAAGCTGTTATAATCGTAAGCCAAGAAGAAGTGAAGACTCTTAAATGAATAGAAAGAAAAATATAAAAAGAAATGGGAATTTTAGAATTGAAAAATACAGTTACAGAAACAAAAATTTCACTAGATGGACTCAAGAGCAGAATGGGGGTGCAAAGGGAAAGTCACTGAATTTGAAGGTGGATCAATGGAAAGTATCGAATATGAACAAGAAAGAGAAGGAAAATTGAACAGAGTTTCAGGGTCCTGTGGGGGGAAACCTAAAGGTCTAACACTCATGTCATCAGAGTTTCAGAAGGAAAGGAGAAAGAAAATATATTTGATGCAGATAACGTATTTAAAGAAATAATTCTTAAAAACTTCCGGAAGTTGGCAAAAGACATAACCTTACAGATTTAAGAAGTTCAACCATCTCCAAACAGGGAAAACTCAAAGAAATCTATTCTCAAACCTATAATAACCAAACTCCTGAAAACTAAAAGCAAAAAGACCCCTTAAAACAGATGGAGAAAAACTATGCACCTTATATAGAGATAGAACAAATAGAATGACTGTGGATTTCACATAAAAAATGTCTAGAATTAAGAAAGAATAAAAATGGTTAATATCTAGGTAAATATTTTTCTCCTCTTAAGTTCTTTAAAATATTTATGACAGCAAACAGCAAAATATATAACACTGGCCCTGACTGGTATGGCTCAGTTGGTTGGTCGTTGTCCCACAAAGCAAAATGTCCCTGAGTGATTCCAGTCAGGGCATCATGCCTGGTTTGCAGGTTTGGTCACCCATCCGGGCGTGTACAAGAGGCAACCCACTGATGTTTCTCTCTCACATCAATGTTTCTCTCCATCTCTTTCTCCCTCCCTTCCCCTCTCTCTAAAAATAAATAAATTATATATATACACATATATACACATATATATGTGTGTATACATATTTATATATATATAAATATATATTAAAAATTCTGCCCCAGCTGGTGTGACTCAGTGGACTGAGTGCCAGCCTGCAAACCAAAGGGTCGCCTTGTTGATTCCCAATAGGGGCACAAACCTGGGTTGTAGACCAGGTCCCCAGTAGGGGGCACGCAAGAGGCAACCACACACTGCTGTTTCTATCTTTCTCTTTCTCCCTTCCTTCCCCTCTCTCTAAAAATAAATAAATGAAATCTTTAAAAAAAAATAAATAAAATGCTATCTGATGGAATTTTCAGTATGTGTAGATGTGCTCTATATAACAACTACCAGCAATGGGGTAGGGCAAAAGAACCTATAAGGTGTTAAGGTTTCTACATTCTACTTAAAGTAGTAAAATATTAATTCTAAATAGACTGTGAAAGGTCATATATACATATATATATATATAATTTTATTGCACTTTGCTTTATTGTGCTTCACAGATGTGTTTTTTACAAAGTGAAGGCAAGACCCTCTACCAGCAAAAAGATTATGATTTGCTCTATTGTGGTGGTCTGGAAACAAACGCACAAAATCTCTAAGGTATGCCTGTATTGTACTCCCTAGAGCAACCTCTTAAAAAAAAAGATTTCAGAATTCCTACATCTAGAATGCCAGAGTAAAGACCTCTGAAATATAATTCTCCATAAAGGAATGAAAAAATGGGCAAAAGTGTCAAAATCAACTTTTTTCGAACTCTGGAAATAAACCAAAGACTTGCAACAATCCAAGGAGTGTTTCTTCAAGAAAAATGGTCTCAGTAAGAACAGTGAGTTTTGAGGCATTTAACTTGCCTTAATCCTATCTCCTTATCACCAGCTCCCGGGTAGACTTTAAGCCAACAACCTTGCAACCATGGCAGCTTTAAAAAGCAGTAGCCTAGCAGCACTAAAGAGGACAAGTCAGGCTTGGAGCTCCCCCAACCCCTTCCCCAAGACATGTCACTATTTGACCTGTCTGGAAGCTCATCTTAAAAGCTCCATTCTCAGAGCTTGTCTTTATTTTACCTGACTCAGAGGTTACTTTGTACAAACAGTGCTATTTGAAAGGCATTGTCAAAAATAATCAGTGGAAGTTGTTTAATATTGCATCTGTCTGAGGCAGCATTACCAACTGGAACTAACAAAAAGCTTAACAGAAATATCGGGGAACGAGTTGCCCATTGGGGTTTCTGAAAAGTTCCAGAATATTCCTAGGTATTTAGAAGGCCACATGAATGTGCAGGGCTATGCCCATGCCCAGGAAAGACCTGAGAAGGCCCTCATCTCTCACCTCTGACTGACTTTGAAGCTCTGTACAAGACAAAGGCAGAGTTGTAAACAGTCTACCAGAGCATTGAAGCCACACAGACTCTTGACGAAGGCAAGGAAGTTTATTGGTCTGAGGTATCTAAGGGAATCTATCTAGTTAATAGCTGATCATTAAACTAACCAAGCAGAAACTTCAGTGGCCATGCATGACAAAGAATATAGACTTTACAATTAGTTCAGGAAAATCATTAAAAAACAGCAACAAAACCAAACTGTACTTGAAAAGAATGTGCATTCTGTAGTTGTTGGGTGAAGTGTTCTACATTTGTCAATTAGATCTAGCTGATAGATGATATTGTTCAGTTTTTGTACATCCTTGCCGATTTCTGTCTACTGTTCCACTGATCACTGGGGGGTGTCTTATATCCATGATCTCCACATTATTTTAAATATTCAGTTTCAACACACTAAGAAATGAATGATAAAGTATGCTTCAGACATAGAAAGGGGTGAA